>CM033476.1:50401028-50666135 GCA_019447015.1 Hymenochirus boettgeri
CCCTCTTGTTTTATTGTTTTTTTATGACTTCAATTAGACATTTTTAAAGTTAACATTCAATACACTTATATTTTAAAGGGTATGTCCCCCTAAAATTGATTTTTTCATATAAGATCCCCCCTGGGCTCCCAGCCCCACCGCTATATTTTTTTTTAGAAAGCCCCCAAACTCTACTTACCTCCCCACTTTCCTCCGCCGCGCTCCCGGCCCTCTCTTGCAAGGAAATGCAAGCAGAGGGGCGGGGGGACGGCAGCCGCGTTGTGATTGGCTGAGCGGCAGCCAATCACAGACGCGGCTGCCGGCGTCACTTCGCCGGAGGAAAGAGGAGAGGTAAGTAAGAGTTTGGGGAGCTTCTAAAAAAAAAAAATATGCGGTTGGGGCTGGGAGACATGGGGGAAATCAGTACTGAAGGGGTTTTATGTAGGGGTGAGGGATAGTAGAACGGGAGGGAGAGGGAGGGAGAGGGGGGAGAGGGAGGGGGAGAGGGGGGAGAAGGGCTGCAGTACGCATGGCAAAAATCTTACCTGAGGCCAGCTAGCAGGCAGGTCCTATATGGACTCTGCTAGCCTCCTGGTGGGCAGTTTTTGGGACTTTGGGGGGGGACTACAGGAGAAACCCTATGGAGCTGGGATGTGAGGTAAGGAATTAAACTACACTACATGGTGGGGCCAGTAGTTGGGGGGATTATAGTTTGGGGGTGACATGCCCTTTAAGGCAGGCATTAGTGTATATATATATATATATATATATATATATAATATATATATATATATATATAATATATGATATATTCTTGTGTTTATATATTTATATATAAGAATAAAACACACATTATTACATAGATTTGTAAAATTGTAGCAATATCTTGTAAGTAATATTAAGTTATACTAGACATTAAGCCCGCTACAATAACGGGCACTAGAAGCAGGAGTTCCCCCTTAGTGTCCCAAGGCCATAGTCCTCCTCTATGTCCCAAGGCCAGAGGTCCCCCTCTGTCAAGACCAGGGGCCCTGTCCCAAGCAACTTACCTGCAGTCTGTTTAAATTGCTGTTCTCCCTCCGTGTGTTTCTGTGTTTCCCTCTAGTGGTGAGTCAATAGGAACTGCAGACACTCTCCCTCTAGTGGTGAGCCAATAAGAAATGCTGAGATCTCCTCTAGCGGTGAGTCAATAGGAAACGCAGAGACTTCCCTCTAGTGGTGAGTCAATAGGAAATGCAGAGACTCTCCCTCTAGTGATGAGTCCATATGAACTGCAGTGACAACACACACACGGACACAAGGACGCAAACTTAGGGTTTTATTATATATGATTACATATCACATGTCTTTGTTTATCTTTTTTTTTAAGACAAAATAAATTTAAGTGTTAGCATATTCATTTCTGTATATTTTTACTGGAAAATAAAATTAAATATAATAAAAAGATTTACTATGTCTCAAGAATTATATTACCTGGATAATATTGGTAGTGTAGGCGGGGATTTCCAGGAAGCAGCAATAATACATGTGGTGCAGGCACATATATAATGTAGTAGTTTATTTCCCATTTTATTAAGGGTGGGTTCGGTCTTTATCAAATAAAGGCACCTATGGATTTTTTAGGATAGTCTTTTTTTAAATACTTGGCTATTATAGAATAACTGTCTTCCCTATTTTCTCCACCTCCGGACACGTCCACCATGTGTGAGGTAGGTCTGCAGAAAACTCTGCAGCCTCTGAAAGAAAGTGGAGAGAAAATGTTTCTCGTGTATCAAGGTATTAATTGAGATTTGCATATATTGTTAAAGATTTGGCTCCAAGACTCAGGTGAAATGGTAGAGCCTAACCATGTCCCCATTGATATTGTACTTAAAGTTTTTCAACTGCCCCAGTGGTGATTAATATATCGTACAGGTTGGTGATTGTTTTTGGACCAAGGGGAGAGTTCATACAGAGGTTTTCAAATCGAGTTGTGGTATAGGTTCGCACTTTGTTAATATGGAATTAACAAAATGTGTGCTAATTGGGTATATCTGTACCATTCTTCTGGTGGGAGTTTCCATTGTTTTGGCTTCTTCCCAGCTAAGTAAAATATTCCCAAGGTCAGGTGGATCACTCTGGTGATCCCTTTGTTTACCAGAGAGACCAGCCCTTGTCTGTCATGGGGGGGGGGGGGGGGATTTTGGGTTGCTTGCAAAGCCTTTTTTTTTGTCACTACAGAACCCTTACATACTGCATGGATGTTTTGAACTTCTTTTGTTAAGAATTAAGGCTGGGTACAACACGGATGGATTTTTTCGTCCTCCGACCGTCCCCACTAGGAGCTCGGTCAGGCCGAATATGTTGGTCAAGGCAAAGTTAGACAAGACCAATGGTGTGGGCCATAGGGGCCGCATGATCGGCAACGATTTACAACATGTCTGATTGCCTTTTCTCCTGTCATTGCTGCTGGGCGATACACCAAAATATGGTCAGTTGAGCCGAAAAAATGTGTGAATACCCAGCCAATATAAAAAAATGTGTTAAATATTGTTATTCACTTGCTCAAATTCTTATTCCAAAGATAAAAACTTGGTGCCAAGACTGGATCTAGAAATGTTTTGTGCATTATCTGTGTTGTGTTAAGCCCATTATTGCAATAATAGCTAAGAAAAAGTGAATTTAGAAGGGTGGAGGTTAACTGATTGCTATTCTTTAGGGTGGAGGGAGAAGATGGTAGAAGTTTTATTTACATTCATTACAAGCCTACTTCCTTCTTGCCTTTATCACTGCAGTCAGCCCAACCTCCCTCTGTAGATGAGAAACTTATGTCTAAAATCAAATTCCTCTACTCCATTCTGTAATGCTAGTCTGGTTAACCATTTCATTTGAGTTTGGAAATCATATGATGTGAATGCATACAAGTAATTGTAATGCGCTACGGAAGAGTCGGCGCTACATAAATTCACAATAATAATAATAATATAAAGCACATCCACCAAAGTGTCAATTAGCTGTCAATTGCTAATGAAATACAATTAAGTTCAAACTAATGTTCTTGTACCTAACTAGTAATAATACATTTACATTTAACACATTTGACCTGGTCTAGAACAATGGTCCTCAGCCAACAAAGCATTTGATGTCACCTTAAAGGGTATGTCCATCAAAAAGTAAGTTGGTTTCTATCTGATTTACTGAAAAACAGGAGGTAATGCACTATCTCTTACCTCATTCTTCAGTAAATTTACAGGAGAGGAGGAGACATTTACCCATGGACCCGCTCACCTTAGCGCGGACTTCACCGACAGTCTCAGACGCGTCCTTGCTCCTTTGCACTGTGTGAGCATGCGCGCACAGTGGCAAAGGACTGGAGATGCGTCGGAGGCGTCCAGGAATTCGGTGCTGGAGAGGGTCGTCGTGGGTAAGTATCTCCTGATCTCCTGTAAGATTTACTGAAGGAAACGGGAGGTAAGAGATTGAAGAGTGCATTGACCTCCTGTTTCAGTAATCAGATAGAAACCAACTAACCAATTTGATGGACATACCCTTTAAGAAAGTGACTAGAAAAGTCAATTTAATAATGGCAATGCAGTTGAGATATGGAATTGCAGAGACTAGAATTACTTGTGCACTAAGATATTCGAAAGGAAAGCATGTGTTGTAGAGTAACGGTTATATATATTGAAAATCCAGCGTTTAACATAATCAGGGGGCTGGGATAAGATTTGGTCAAAGTTGCACTTTAAACAGGAATTTTAAAAGTCCCACAAAAACATTAGAAAGACCTACTGTCAAAGGACCATAAATCAAAATCCTTTTATAAAGATACTGAATGTTACACCAAACCTAGATGAGAACATAGACCATTAGGCTTGGTAAAACTACACTGCCATCCACAGCATGGAACTGAAAAATTCAATTTTCCAACATATTGGATATGGTTTTTGAGAAAATCAGATGGAAAATGTTTTTTGCTGTGAAAGTTGTGCACTGATATTTTGAACTAATAACCAAACCATACATGACTGTCGGTTGGGTGGGCAGCAAATGTTTTTACACTACCTCAAAAATAAAAGTGAAATATTGTTAAATTTTATTTACTGTATAGGTGTTGCAATCACAAACAAATGCAGAGGTATCAAGGGTGTTAATAAAATGTTGTGCATGTAAAATGAATGGAATCAGTATTATTAAAGAAAAACTTTAGTGCACGAGTTAAAAAAAAAACCAAGCAATTTTTTCTGTTGTTACAGATAAACATATGGGGGATATATATCAAGGGGGTTTGTTAAATTTTTCACTTCCGTTATCGCCGCCTTTTCGTCTTTGACTTTTCCAATTTATAAAGCAGTGATAAAAAAGTAACCAATGTAGGAGCAGGGAGACACAAGCAAAGCACAGTTTGTGATTTTTTATTGCCGCTTAAACAGGGTCACAACATGTTTTGAGCGTTGCAAGCATTCACACTTGAGAAAGAAACACTTACTTCGAGGTTGTGACCCTTGTTTAAGCAGCAATAAAAAATCATCTTTGGATTGCAAACATGGCTTGCTTGTGTCCCCCCTCCTATTTGGTTCTGTGGATGTGTGGCGTGTGAGCAGACGCGCTGGCGGGATTGACACGTGTGAGTTGTGTTCCCACACTGAGCAACTTCTAATCACTGGAGATTTTCAGTGATAAACCGTGGCGAAAAAGTCCTACCGTTAGTTTTGCTATTTAGCTTTTCGCCATACATTGCTGTGGTAATGGCTTCAAGCATTTTTATAAATGGCAAAAAGTGTTTTATTACATTTGAGTCAGCCATTCGATTCACCAAGTCTGAGGTGGTTGATAACGTGTATAACTAACACATTGAATAAGTGAAGTTGCACATTGACGAACTACTGTTACACATTGCTGCAGCAATGCATTTCCACAAACAAGCGTTTTTATATACGCCGCACCCGCGTCTTTGTCCTCAGGATGTCTGCGGTAGCGAAATGTGTGAAAATAGCATTGTTAATAACTATACCCCATTCGTTCCGGAAAACGTCTTCTGAAGCTGGCCATGTACTTTCCGAGGCGAGAACAGTAGTTTTTTCAGGAACAGACAAGACATTTGTAAGATAAACACTGGTAAGGCTTGCCATTAGGAATCACAATCCGTTCGTTTGACAATTGCTACCATCCCTGTATGTTTTCTTTTTCCCGCCCCAGACACTTATTTTTAAGATTAACACTAATTTAAAGGTAACACTATTTTAATGCAAATGGAAGTATTTTAACGGATATGGCAGCACTTTAAATAGAGAAATAGCACTTTACGATTATTATAAGCACTTTAGGTACTATAAGCACTTTAAATATGGATATGTTTTAAGAATATTCAAATAGATCACTTTCTTTGTAGCTGTGTTGTGTGTGGAGATAATTGGATGATGTCACGAATAATGGGAGGAGGAACACCCTATTTAAACTTGCACATGGTATGTTGTATCACAAGGCTTGAGAAAGGCCCCAGACACAGGGCCGAAACGTTAAAAGCCACGTTTGTGTTGAATAAATTTCATTGAAATTCCTAGGAGTGCTCCTATATCTTTGTTTATATGTCTGTTTTCAATCAACAGGAAGCACCCAGGTGATTTATCCTACAAGGTTTGAGTGCCACCCACCCTGGTTTATATATATATATATATATATATATATATATATATATTCTTGTGTTTATATATTTATATATAAGAATAAAAAACACATTATTACATAGATTTGTAAAATTGTAGCAATATCTTGTAAGTAATATTATAGTTATACTAGACATTAAGCCCGCTACAATAACGGGCACTAGAAGCAGAGTTCCCCCTTAGTGTCCCAAGGCCATAGTCCTCCTCTATGTCCCAAGGCCAGAGTCCCCCCTCTGTCCAAGACCAGGGGCCCCTGTCCCAAGCAACCTTACCTGCAGTCTGTTTAATTGCTGTTCTCCCTCCGTGTGTTTCCTGTGTTTCTCCCTCTAGTGGTGAGTCAATAGGAACTGCAGACACTCTCCCTCTAGTGGTGAGCCAATAAGAAATGCTGAGACTCTCCCTCTAGCGGTGAGTCAATAGGAACTGCAGAGACTCTCCCTCTAGTGGTGAGTCAATAGGAACTGCAGAGACTCTCCCTCTAGTGATGAGTCCATATGAACTGCAGTGACACACACACACGGACACAAGGACGCAAACTTAGGGTTTTATTATATATGATTACATATCACATGTCTTTTGTTTATCTTTTTTTTTAAGACAAAATAAATTTAAGTGTTAGCATATTCATTTCTGTATATTTTACTGTAAAATAAAATTAAATCATAATAAAAAGATTTACTATGTCTCAAGTATTATATTCATACCTGGATAATTTGTAGTGTTAGGCGGTGATTTCCAGGAAGCAGCAATAATACATGTGGTGCAGGCACATATATAATGTATTTATTTCCCATTTTATTAAGGGTGGGTTCGTCTTTATCAAATAAAGCGACCTATGGATTTTTTAGGATAGTCTTTTTTTAAATACCTTGGCTATTATAGAATAACTGTCTTCCCATATTTTCTCCACCTCTGGACACGTCCACCATGTGTGAGGTAGGTCTGCAGAAACTCTGCAGCCTCTGAAAGAAAGTGGAGAGAAATGTTTCTCGTGTATCAAGGTATTAATTGAGCATTTGCATATATTGTTAAAGATTTGGCTCCAAGACTCAGGTGAAATGGTAGAGCCTAACCATGTCCCCATTGATATTGTACTTAAAGTTTTTCAACTGCCCCAGTGGTGATTAATATATCGTACAGGTTGGTGATTGTTTTTGGACCAAGGGGAGAGTTCATACAGAGGTTTTCAAATCGAGTTGTGGTCATAGGTTCGCACTTTGTTAATATGGAATTAACAAAATGTGCTAATTGGGTATATCTGTACCATTCTTCTGGTGGGAGTTTCCATTTGTTTTTGGCTTCTTCCCAGCTAAGTAAACTATTCCCAAGGGTCAGGTGGATCACTCTGGTGATCCCTTTGTTTATCCAGAGAGACCAGCCCTTGTCTGTCATGGGGGGGGGGGGATTTTGGGTTGCTTGCAAAGCCTTTTTTTTTGTCACTACAGAACCATTACATACTGCATGGATGTTTTGAACTTCTTTTGTTAAGAATTAAGGCTGGGTACACACGGATGGATTTTTTCGTCCTCCGACCGTCCCCACTAGCGAGCTCTCGGTCAGGCCGAATCACTGTTGGTCAAGGCAAAGTTAGACAAGACCAATTGTGTGGTCCATAGGAGGCCGCATGATCGGCAACGATTTACCAACATGTCTGATTGCCTTTTCCTCCTGTCATTGCTGCTGGGCGATACACCAAAATATTGGTCAGTTGAGCCGAAAAATGTGTGAATACCCAGCCTAATATAAAAAAATGTGTTAAATATTTGTTATTCACTTGCTCAAATTCTTATTCCAAAGATAAAAACTTGGTGCCAAGACTGGATCTAGATAATGTCTTTGTGCATTATCTGTGTTGTGTTAAGCCCATTATTGCAATAATAGCTAAGAAAAAGTGAATTTAGAAGGGTGGAGGTTAACTGATTGCTATTCTTTAGGGTGGAGGGAGGAAGCTGGTAGAAGTTTTATTTACATTCACTTACAAGCCTACTTCCTTCTTGCCTCTTTATCACTGCAGTCAGCCCAACCTCCCTCTGTAGATGAGAAACTTATGTCTAAAATCAACTTCCTCTACTCCATTCTGTAATGCTAGCCTGGTTAACCATTTCATTTGAGTTTGGAAATCATATGATGTGAATGCATACAAGTAATTGTAATGCGCTACGGAAGATGTCGGCGCTACATAAATTCACAATAATAATAATAATATAAAGCACATCCACCAAATGTGTCAATTAGCTGTCAATTGCTAATGAAATACAATTAAGTTCAAACTAATGTTCTATGTACCTAACTAGTAATAATACATTTACATTTAACACATTCTGACCTGGTCTAGAACAATTGGTCCTCAGCCAACAAAGCATTTTGATGTCACCTTAAAGGGTATGTCCATCAAAAAGTAAGTTGGTTTCTATCTGATTTACTGAAAAACAGGAGGTAAATGCACTATCTCTTACCTCCCATTCTTCAGTAAATCTTACAGGAGAGGAGGAGACATTTACCCATGGACCCGCTCACCTTAGCGCGGACTTCACCGACAGTCTCAGACGCGTCCTTGCTCCTTTGCACTGTGTGAGCATGCGCGCACAGTGCAAAGGACTGGAGATGCGTCGGAGGCGTCCAGGAATTCGGTGCTGGAGCGGGTCCGTGGGTAAGTATCTCCTCATCTCCTGTAAGATTTACTGAAGGTAAACGGGAGGTAAGAGATTGAAGAGTGCATTGACCTCCTGTTCTTCAGTAAATCAGATAGAAACCAACTAACCAACTTTGATGGACATACCCTTTAAGAAAGTGACTAGAAAAGTCAATTTAAATAATTGGCAATGCAGTTGAGATACTGGAATTGCAGAGACTAGAATTACTTGTGCACTAAGATTATTCGAAAGGAAAGCATGTGTTGTAGAGTAACGGTTATATATATTGAAAATCCAGCGTTTAACATAATCAGTGGGCTGGGATAAGATTTGGTCAAAGTTGCACTTTAACAGGAATTTTAAAAGTCCACAACAAACATTAGAAAGACCTACTGTACAAAGGACCATAAATCAAAATCCTTTTATAAGATATACTGTATGTTACCCAAACCTAGATGAGACACATAGACCATTAGGCTTGGTAAAACTACACTGCCATCCACAGCATGGAACTGAAAATTCAATTTT
Source organism: Hymenochirus boettgeri (assembly GCA_019447015.1). Classification (NCBI taxonomy): domain Eukaryota; kingdom Metazoa; phylum Chordata; class Amphibia; order Anura; family Pipidae; genus Hymenochirus; species Hymenochirus boettgeri. The sequence continues at coordinate 50,409,814 of CM033476.1, forward strand.
CCAACATATTGGATATGGTTTTGATGAATAATCAGATGGAAAATGTTTTTTGCTGTGAAAGTTGTCACTGATATTTTGACTCAACTAACCAAACCATCACATGACTGTGCGGTTGGTTGGGCAGCAAATGTTTTTACACTACCTCAAAAATAAAAGTGAAATATTGTTAAATTTTATTTACTGTATAGGTGTTGCAATCACAAACAAATGCAGCAGGTATCAAGGTGTTTAATAAAATTGTGTGCATGTAAAATGAATGGAATCAGTATTATTAAAGAAAAACTTTAGTGCACGAGTTAAAAAAAAACCAAGCAATTTGTTTTCTGTTGTCTACAGATAAACATATGGGGGCATATATATCAAGGGGGTTTGTTAAATTTTTCACTTCCGTTATCGCCGCCTTTTCGTCTTTGGACTTTTCACAATTTATAAAGCAGTGATAACAAGTAACCAAATTAGGAGCAGGGAGACACAAGCAAAGCACAGTTTGTGATTTTTTATTGCTGCTTAAACAGGGTCACAACATGTTTTGAGCGTGCAAGCATTCACACTTGAGAAAGAACACTTACATTCGATGTTGTGACCCTGTTTAAGCAGCAATAAAAAATCACTTTGGATTGCAAACTATGCTTTGCTTGTGTCCCCCTGCTCCTATTTTGGTTCCTGTTGGATTGTGTGGCGTGTGAGCAGACGCGCTGCGGGGATTGACACGTGTGAGTTGTGTTACCCACACTGAGCAACTTCTAATCACTTGGAGATTTTCAGTGATAACCCGTGGCGAAAAGTCCTTACCGTTAGTTTTCGCTATTTAGCTTTTCGCCATACATTGCTGTGGTAATGGCTCAAGCATTTTTATTAAATGGCAAAAAGTGTTTTATTACATTTAGTTCAGCCATTCAGATTCACCAAGTCTGAGGTGGTGATAACGTGTATAACTTAACACATTGAATAAGGTGAAGTTGCACATTGACGAAACTACTGTTACACATTGCTGCAGCAATGCATTTCCACAAAAACAAGCGTTTTTATAAATACGACGAAAACAGCGCTCTTTGTCATCAGGATGTCTTGCGATAGCGAAATGGTGAAAATAGCAATTGTTAATAAATATACCCCATAGTTCAAGGAAAAACGTCTTCCTGAAGCTGGCCATGTACTTTCAGAGCAAGAGAACAGTAAAGATTTTCTAGGAACAGACAAGAACATTTTTTAAGATAAAACATGGTAAAGAGCTTGCCATAGGAAATAAAATACACAGTTAGTTGAAAATTGATACCATCACTAGTAATGTTTTATTTTTTAAAGAAAACTCTGCCGTTTAAAAAAAAAAAAAATGCCATAAAAGTATGTTTCCAGCCTTACAGCTGATAAACATGGATTGGTATTTTGGTCTGACAATGTTTTGATTGATTTATCATTCCTCAACAGGCCATGTGGTCAATTGTGCTACCAGGTTATTGACCAATAGACTTCCTAGTTTTATCTATCATTAGTCTTTTGGTCAGAAATATTTGGATAGGGTTTACTTGTGGTAAGGACCTCTTGGCATATTGTTAAAGGGCATGTCCACTCCCCCATAAAAAGTTAATACTTACATTCCCCTGGAAATCTGTTGCTACTCTCAAAGCTGGATGAGTTTGTACATGCGCAGAGGAGTCAGCAGCAGTCGGACTGTAATGTTATTCATCATGGGCGTGATTGACTGCTGTGCCTGGGAAGAAGATGAAAGAAGAAGTGCGACTGCTGAGGAGGACAGCAAAATTATGGGCTCAATATCACTCTCCAGGAACACTGGCCAGGTAATTATTGCAATTTCAGCGGTTTCTGTGTTGTGGAAGATAAGTATGAATATTTACTGGGGGAGGAGGTGGACATGCTCTTTAACTATTAAACTGTCAGTCTATCTCCTTTTATGTGGCAGTGCTTGCACATTGTTAATGCTGTGCAATTTGTACAATATTATTTACTAAATAAAGATATGTACTATTTCTTTATTTATTACTTCTGAAAGAGTAGATTTGATGTAATCATTTATTTTGTATTTTCTGACAACGAGGCTGTAGATATTTCCTTTTTTCATCTTTCTAAGTGATTATTACCTTAAAAAAAAACAAAACTTGCAGCCACAGCACAAAGTCCTCTGTTATGAACTCATGCTTTAGATGAATAAAACCTGGATTCAAGTCAGGAAACTGAGGCCCACCGGTAAGGTCGTTGAGGGTGGATACTGTGAGTTGTCCTGGCCAGGTCAAGCAGATGCTGTGCTATAAGTTTCCTGTTTCCACCGTGAGGTTAGTGAATACTGGATAAGCTTTTATCACAGAATTCTATATTATATTATGTTATAGAGGACGGAGAGGTGTCAGCTACACTCTGACCCTAGAGGACCATGTGTTACATACAGAACACTGTCAAATCTATTTTGGGTAAAGGGATACTTCTTTAAAAAGTCAGGCTATTTTATTTTTAATTATCAATTGAATTTCTTCTCGCACTCTTGTGTTTAGAATCTCTTGTGGTGCTGTATCCTCCAAACTGTTGGAACAGGAATCCTAATCATATAAAATAAGTAGCGGGGAACTCACACACATACTGTATATGTTTAAACTTTTATTGTGACACAACGTGTACACAATGTATCGGAGTTTCCCCCTTCCTCAGTTGCATAATCAAACATACTGTGGACACTCCTTTAAAGGACATGTCCACCCCCAAAACTATAATCCCCCCAACTACTGGCCCCACCATGTAGTGTAGTTTAATCCTTACCTCACATCCCAACTCCATCTGGTTCTCCTGTAGTCCCCCCCCAAAGTTCCAAAACTGCCCACCAGGAGGCTAGCATGTCCATATAGACACTGCCTTGCTACCTGGCCTCCCGGATTCCTGCCATGCGTGCTGCAGCCCTTCTCCCCCCTCCCTCCCCCTCCCTCTCCCTCCCTCTCCCTCCCGTTCTACTATCCCTCCCCCAGCATTAAACCCCCCTAATATTCTGCTCCCCCATGTCCCCCAGCCCCAACCGATTGTTTGTTTTTTTAAAAAGCCTCCCCAAACTCTTACTTACCTCTCCGCTTTCCTCCGCTGCACTGAATGACCGGCACCGCATCCGTGATTGGCTGCCGCCAGCCAATCACAGACCGACTGCGGTCCCGCCCCTCTGCTTGCATTCTCGCAAGCAGAGGGCCGGCAGTGCGGCGGAGGATCGGGGGAGGTAAAGAGTTTGGGGGCTTTTTAAAAAACAAAACATGCGGTTGGGGCTGGGGACATGGGGGAGCATGATATAAATTTTTATTTTGGGGTGGACATAGCCTTTAAAGGGGTTTCAACAACTTCAATCTTGTGATTTATAAAAGTGCTTAGTGCTTAATAAACACTTTTAGCTATATTTTAACCATATATTAGCAATGTTATGTCATTTCTAACAAGTCCAGACATATAATAAAGTGCTTATTAACTAAATTTGTTCAAAATATCTAAAACCGTGATTTTCTGTGTACCATCTTGCATGAAAAGTGCTTGCCCTTAATCATCCATAATTGCATTCTATGTAATCTTTATATGCATTCTATTAATCATCATTAATATAATTAATATAAATAAAAACATTATTTTATCTTTAATATTGTTTTGTAGGAGAATCAATGGAGACATATGGGGAGATTTACAGGGCAATGCAATGAGCGCAAGCCGCGTTACTTACCTGGACAAGATCCCGCATTGAAATAATCCTTTGTGAGATTTACTTCATTGAGAGTTCCGGTCAGGTAAGGCGCTTTCGCCTCCATGCTCTATCTTTTTGCATCTGGCCTCTGATGAAGCGTGTGTTCACCATGAAATGCGTCAGACAGGTTGAACGTCTCACCTTTATTTTTGGTTGCTGTTGGTGCACATTTTGATATTGATGTACATGATTCCAATAAAGTTTGGTATGATCATATGATTTGAGACTGGTGTCCCATGTTCCGGAGCCGACTTCCATACTTGTTCTACTTTGGAGTTATCACAGCTCTTACTGGATCTCATTTGGGAGGAGAGCCCAGCACGCCAGGACAGCCGGTCAGAGTGACGGAGGCACATGGTAGCGCTCCCGCACTGCAACGGTGGTATGTTAACTTCTTCTTTCGCCTCCATCGACTAGACATTGGGGCATATTTATAAACAATCACTATTTTCGCCATTTCGCTATTGCAGGACATCGCAATGACAAATAGAGCTATTTTCGCCTTATTTATTAAAACGCTCATTTTCATCTTTGCGGAAAAGTATCGCTGTGGCGATGTGTGGCGATATGTGTTTTTCCAAATCAATGTTTTCTTTATTATGCAACCAGGGGGGCTGCAAAGGGGAGGAGACACAGGGCAGATTGACTGACAGGTTTCAGAGCAGGAAGCAGGAAGTGCATAATGTAAAATAAACAATGAAAATAAATTGCAAAATTTCTCAGGAGAGCAATTCCTATCAATTTACCTGATTTTTAGACCACAGTTCCCCTTTAAGGTCCAAACTAGTCCAATATAAAAATAGTGAAATAGTATCAAATGGACAAAGTGTTATAGTGAGTCTAAGATATCTTTCTATCAAGATAACTTTTTAACCATGATTTTAGGATTATGGTTTTAGGTTTTAATTTATATATTTTTATATTTCCTCAATATGCACTTTCATTGCACCTATGCACTATTTATATTATGCACTTTATGATGTTGGTACACTTTTTTTTTGCAATGGAAGGGACCGCCTTCAATCATGGTCACATGATGTGCAACTGTTATTTAAGCCACATTCTCTGTTACACTTGCACACCTGAGGAAGGGGGCACCTAATACCCCCCGAAACATTGTGTTTTTTTATGTTGGTCACTTAATAAAGAAAAAGTTGATTTGGAGTGCGACCCTCAGCTCTTTGTTTATTCTTCTATTGAACTATTATCCTTGGAGGTAGGATACCAAGAGGAGTAAGCACCCATAGGTTGGAGAGAGTGCATTGAACTTTGCTTGTCATTTCGATGTATGTTTTCTCCCGTTTGTTGCCATTTTTTTGCAGTTTCAGTTTTACCAGAATTTTCGCAAACAACTTACCTACTGATGTTCCATTAGCATTGCTATTTCTTACACGCACTATGTTATGTTCCCTTATTAATGTTAACTGGTTTGATAATAGCTGCAGTTTGCTGAAAATAAGCAATACTAAAAAAATATTCCTATTAATAAAATAGAGAAAAATTCACCTGGGTGGGTTTTACACTATTTATCATATCCTATTAATAAAATAGAGACAATTCGCCTGGGTGAGTTTTACACTATTTATCATATCCTATTAATAACATAGAGAAAATTTGCCTGGGTGAGATTTACACTATTTATCATATCTTATTAATAAAATAGAGAAAATTCGCCTGGGTGAGTTTTACACTATTTATCATATCCTATTAATAAAATAGAGACAATTTGCTTGGGTGAGTTTTACACTATTTATCATATCCTATTAATAAAATAGAGATCACCCAGGCGAATTGTACTCTATTTTATTAATAGGAATATGATAAATAGTGTAAAACTCACCCAGGTGAAGTGTCTCTTTTTATTAAAGGCTATGATAAATAGTGTAAAAACTCACCCAGGCTAATGTCTTATTTTTTAATAGGATATGGATAATAGTGTAAAACCAACCCAGGCCAGACCCAGGCGAATTTTCTCTATTTTATTAATAGGATATGATAAATAGTGTAAAACTCACCCAGGCAATTGTCTCTATTTTATTAATGGATTATGATAATAGTGTAAACTCACCCAGGCGAATTTCTCTATTTTATTAATAGGAATATTTTTTAGTATTGCTTATTTTCAGCAACTGCAGCTAATTATCAAACCAGTTACATTATAAGGGGAACATACCATAGTGCTGTGTAAGAAATAGTCATGCTAATGGAACATTCCAGTAGTAATGTTGTTTGGCGAAAATTCTGGTAAAACTGAAACTGCAAAAAAATGGCAACAAACGGGAGAAAACATACATCGAAATGACAAGCAAAGTTCAATGCACTCTCTCCAACTATGGGTGCTTACTCCTCTTGGTATCCTACCTCCAAGGATAATAGTTCAATAGAAGAATAAAACAAAGAGCTGAGGTCGCCTCCAATCAACTTTTTCTTTATTAAGTGACCAACATAAAAAAAACACAATGTTTCGGGGTGGTATTAGGTGTGCCCCCTTCCTCAGTGTGCAAGTGTAACAGAGAATGTGGCTTAAATAACAGTTGCACATCATGGTGACCATGATTGAAGGGGTCCCTTCCATTGCAAAAAAAAAGTGTACCAACATCATAAGTCATAATATAAATAGTGCATAGGTGCAATGAAAGTGCATATTGAGGAAATATAAAAATATATAAATTAAAACCTAAAACCATAATCCTAAAATCATGGTTAAAAAGTTATCTTGATAGAAAGATATCTTAGACTCACTATAACACTTGTCCATTTTGATACTATTTCTTACTTTTTTATATTGGACTAGTTTGGACCTTAAAGGGGAACTGTGGTCTAAAACATAAAAATCACAAATAAATCTCTTCCTGAGAATTTTGCAATTTATTTTCATTGTTTATTACATTATGACACTTCCTGCTTCCTGCTCTGAAACCTTCAGTCAATCTGCCCTGTGTCTCCTCCCCTTTGCAGCCCCCCTGGGTTCATAATAAGAAAACATTGATTTGGAAAAACACATATCGCCACACATCGCCACAGCGATACTTTTCCGCAAAGATGAAAATGAGAGGTTTTAATAAATAAGGCGAAAATAGCTCTATTTGTCATTGCGATGTCCTGCAATAGCGAAATGGCGAAAATAATTTGATGTTATATATAATATGCCCACTGTCAGTCGATGGAGGCGAAAGAAGAAGTTAACATACCACCGTTGCAGTGCGGGAGCGCTACCATGTGCCTCCGTCACTCTGACCGATGTCCTGGCGTGCTGGGCTCTCCTCCCAAATGAGATCCAGTAAAGCCTGTGATAACTCCAAAGTAGAACAAGTATGGAAGTCGGCTGCTCCGGAACATGGGACACCAGTCTCAAATCATATGATCATACCAAACTTTATTGGATCATGTACATCATATCAAAATGTGCACCAACAGCAACCAAAAATAAAGGTGAGACGTTCAACCTGTCTGACGCATTTCATGGTGAACACACGCTTCATCAGAGGCCAGATGCAAAAAGATAGAGCATGGAGGCGAAAGCGCCTTACCTGACCGGAACTCCTCAATGAAGTAAATCTCACAAAGGATTATTTCAATGCGGGATCTTGTCCAGGTAAGTAACGCGGCTGCGCTCATTGCATTGCCCTGTAAATCTCCCCATATGTCTCCATTGATTCTCCTAACAAAACAATATAAGATAAATAATGTTTTTATTTATATTAATTATATTAATGATATTAATAGAATGCATATAAGATTACATAGAATGCAATTATGGATGATTAAGGGCAAGCACTTTTCATGCAAATGGTACACAGAAAATCACGGTTTTAGATATTTTGAACAAATTTAGTTATAAGCACTTTATTATATGTCTGGACTTGTTAAAAAATGACATAACATTGCTAATATAGGGTAAAATATAATAGCTAAAATTGTTTATTAAGCACTAAGCACTTTTATACAATCACAAGACTTTTGAAGTTGTTGAAACCCCTTTAAAGGCTATGTCCACCCCTAAATAAAAATTTAATATCATGCTCCCCCCATGTCCCCCACCCAACCGCTGTTTTGTTTTTTAAAAAAGCCCCCCAAACTCTTACTTACCTCCCCTCGTCCTCCGCCGCACTGCCGGCCCTCTGCTTGCGAGAATGCAAGCAGAGGGGCGGGACCGCAGTCGCGTCTGTGTTGGCTGAGCGGCAGCCAATCACGATCGACTGCCGGTCATTCAGTGCAGCGGAGGAAAGCGGAGAGTAAGTAAGAGTTTGGGGAGCTTTTTAAAAAAACAAACATGCGGTTGGGGCTGGGGGACATGGGGAGCAGAATTAGGGGGGTTTAATGCTAGGGGGAGGGATAGTAGAACGGGAGGAGAGGGAGGGAGGAGGAGGGGGAGGGGAGGGGGAGAAGGGCTGCAGCACGCAATGGCAGGAATCTCGGGAGGCCAGTAGCAGGCAGTGTCCTATATGGACCTGCTAGCCCCTGGTGGGCAGTTTTTGGAACTTTGGGGGGGACTACAGGAGAACCAGATGGTGGGGGGATGTGAGGTAAGGATTAAACTACACTACAATGGTGGGCCAGTAGTTGGGGGGGATTATAGTTTTGGGTGGACATGTCCTTTAAAGGAGTGTCCACAGTATGTTTGATTATGCAACTGAGGAAGGGGGAAACTCGATACATTGTGTACACGTTTTTGTCACAATAAAGTTTAAACATATACAGTATGTGTGAGTTCCCCGCTACTTATTTTATATGATTAGGATTCCTGTTCCACAACGTTTGGAGGATACAGCACCACAAGAGATTCTAAACACAAGAGTGCGAGAAGAAATTCAATTGATAATTAAAAATAAAATAGCCTGACTTTTTAAAGAAGTATCCCTTTACCCAAAATAGATTTGACAGTGTTCTGTATGTAACACATGGTCCTCTAGGGTCAGAGTGTAGCTGACACCTCTCCGTCCTCTATAACATAATATAATATAGAATTCTGGATAAAAGCTTATCCAGTATTCACTAACCTCACGGTGGAAACAGGAAACTTATAGCAACAGCATCTGCTTGACCTGGCCAGGACAACTCACAGTATCACCCCTCAACGACCTTACACATCCGGTGGGCCTCAGTTCCTGACTTGAATCCAGGTTTTATTCATCTAAAGCATGAGTTCATAACAGAGCTTTGTGCTGTGGCTGCAAGTTTTGTTTTTTTTTAAGGTAATAATCACTTAGAAAGATGAAAAAAGGAAATATCTACAGCCTCGTTGTCGAAAATACAAAATAAATGATTACATCAAATCTACTCTTTCAGAAGTAATAAATAAAGAAATAGTACATATCTTTATTTAGTAAATAATATTGTACAAATTGCACAGCATAACAATGTGCAGCACTCCTGCCACATAAAAGGAAAGACTGACAGTTTAATAGTTAAAGAGCATGTCCACCTCCTCCCCAGTAAATATTCATACTTATCTTCCACAACACAGAAAACCGCTGAAATTGGCAATAATTACCTGGCCAGTGTTCCTGGAGAGTGATATTGAGCCCATAATTTTGCTGTCCTCCTCAGCAGTCGCACTTCTTCTTCATCTTCTTCCCAGGCACAGCAGTCATCACACGCCCATGATAAATAACATTACAGTCCGACTGCTGCTGACTCCTCTCGCATGTACAAACTCATCCAGCTTTTGAGAGTAGCAACAGATTTCCAGGGAATGTAAGTATTACTGTTATGGGGGAGGTGGACATGCCCTTTAACATATGCCAAGAGGTCCTTACCACAAGTAAACCCTATCCAAATATTTCTGACCAAAAGACTAATGATAGATAAACTAGGAAGTCTATTGGTCAATAACCTGGTAGCACAATTGACCACATGGCCTGTTGAGAATGATAAATCAATCAAAACATTGTCAACCAAAATACCAATCCATGTTTTTATCAGCTGTAAGGCTGGAACATACTTTATGGCTTTTTTTTTTTTTTTAAACGGCAGAGTTTTCTTTAAAAAATAAAACTACTGTGTGGTACAATTTCAACTGTCTTGTATTTTTCCTAGCTTTTACGTATAGAAGTTCTTGGCCAAACTTATGTTCTTTGAAGACATGCACTTGGCGTTTTCTTGACATGGGTAACATTCTATTTTTTTTTTTAAAACTCTTTCTTTTCTTTCTTTTGTTCTTATTTTCACTTGGTTATTTTACCTTATCTTTCCTTTTATCCTTAGCAAAATTTTTCTCTTTCTTGCTCTGTACTCTCCCCAGAAAAATTTTCTTTCTCTTCTTTTTCTTCTCTGATTTCCTTTTTCTTTTTTACTTTTTTTACTTTGTTCTTTTTCTTTTTCACCATTTCGCTATCGCAAGACATCCTGTGACAAAAGCGCTGTTTTCGTCGTATTTATAAAAAAACGCTTGTTTTTGTGGAAATGCATTGCTGCAGCAATGTTGTAACAGTTAGTTTCGTCAATGTGCAACTTCAACTCACCTTATTCAATGTGTTAAGTTATACACGTTCTATCACCACCTCAGCCTTGGTGAATCGAATGGCTGAACTAAATGTAATAAAACACTTTTTGCCATTTAATAAAAATGCTTTAGCCATTACCACAGCAATGTAGTGGCGAAAAGCTAAATAGCGAAAACTAACGGTAGGACTTTCGCCACGGGTTTCACATGAAAATCTCCAAGTGATTAGAAGTTTGCTCAGTGTGGGTAACACAACTCACACGTCAATCCCCGCAGCGCGTCTGCTCACACGCCACCAATCCAACAGAACCAAAATAGGAGCAGGGGGACACAAGCAAGCATAGTTTGCAATCCAAAGAGTGATTTTTTATTGCTGCTTAAACAGGGTCACAACATCGAATGTAATTGTCTTGCTCAAGTGTGAATGCTTGCAGCCTCTCAAAACATGTTGTGACCGTTAAGCAGCAATAAAAAATCACAAACTGTGCTTTGCTTGTGTCTCCTGCTCCTAATTTGGTTACTGTTAATCACTGCTTATAAATTGTGAAAAGTCCAAAGACGAAAAGGCGGCGATAAACGGAAGTGAAAAATTTAACAAACCCCTTGATATATATGCCCCCATATGTTTATCTGTAGACAAAGAAAACAAATTGCTTGGTTTTTTTTTAACTCGTGCACTAAAGTTTTTCTTTAATAATACTGATTCCATTCATTTTACATGCACACAAATTTTATTAAACACCTTGATACCTGCTGCATTTGTTTGTGATTGCAACCCTATAACAGTAAATAAAATTTAACAATATTTCACTTTTATTTTTGAGGTAGTGTAAAAACATTTGCTGCCCAACCAACCGCACAGTTCATGTGATGGTTGGTTAGTTGAGGTCAAAATATCAGTGACAACTTTCAACAACCACAAAAACATTTTCCATCTGATTATTCTCAAAAACCATATCCAATATGTTGGAAAATGAATTTCAGTTCCATGCTGTGGATGGCAGTGTAGTTTACCAAGCCTAATGGTCTATGTGTCTCATCTAGGTTTGGGTAACATACAGTATATCTTATAAAAGGATTTTGATTTATGGTCCTTTGTACGTAGGTCTTTCTAATGTTTGTTGTGGACTTTTAAAATTCCTGTTAAAGTGCAAATTTGACCAAATCTTATCCCAGCCCACTGATTATTAAACGCTTGGGATTTTCAATATATATAACCGTTACCGTCTAACAACACATGCTTTCCTTTCGGAATAATTTAGTGCAAAGTAATTCAGTCTTGCAATTCAGTATCTCAACTGCATGCCAATTATTTAAATTGACTTTTCTAGTCACTTTTAAAGGTATGTCCATCAAAGTTGGGTTAGTTGGTTCTATTGATTTACTGAAGAACAGGAGGTCAATGCATCTCTTCAATCTCTTACCTCCCGTTTACCTTCAGTAAATCTTACAGGAGATCAGGAGATACTTACCCACGGACCGCTCCGCACCGAATTCCTGGACGCCTCCGACGCATCTCCAGTCCTTTGCACTGTGCCGCATGCTCACACAGTGCAAAGGAGCAAGGACGTTTCTGAGACTGTCGGTGAAGTCCGCGCTAAGGTGAGCGGGTCCATGGGTAATGTCTCTCCTCTCCTGTAAGATTTACTGAAGAATGGCAGGTAAGAGATAGTGCATTTACCTCCTGTTTTTCAGTAAATCAGATAGAAACCAACTACTTTTGATGGACATACCCTTTAAGGTGACATCAAAATGCTTTGTTGGCTGAGGACCATTGTTCTAGACCAGGTCAGAATGTGTTAATGTAAATGTATTATTACTAGTTAGGTACAATAGACACATTAGTTTTGGAACATAAAATTGTATTTCATTAGCAATGGACAGTCTATTGACACATTTGGTGGATGTGCTTTATATTTATTTATTGTGAATTTATGTAGCGCCACTCTTCCGTAGCGATTACAATTGACTTGTATGCATTCACATCATATGATTTCCAAACTCAAATGAAATGGTTAACCAGACTAGCATTACAGAATGGAGTAGAAGGAATTGATTTTAGACATAAGTTTCTCATCTACAGAGGAGGTTGGGCTGACTGCATGATAAAGAGGCAAGAAGGAAGTAGGCTTGTAAGTGAATGTAAATAAAGCTTCTACCAGCTTCCCCCTCCACCACTAAAGAATAGCAATCAGTTAAACCTCCACCCCTTCTAAAATTCACTTTGTTCTTAGCTATTATTGCAAATAATGGGCTTAACACAACACACAGATAATGCACAAAGACATTATCTAGATCCAGTCTTGCACCAAGTTTTTATCTTTGGAATAAGAATTGAGCAAGTGAATAACAAATATTTAACACATTTTTTTATATTGGCTGGGTATTCACACATTTTTCGGCTCAACTGACCATATTTGGTTTTATCGCCAGCAGCAATGACAGGAGAAAAGGCAATCAGACATGTTGGTAAATCGTTGCCGATCATGCGGCCTCCTATGGACCACACAATTGGCTTTTGTCTAACTTTGGCTTGACCAACAGTGATTCGGCCTGACCGAGAGCTCGCTAGTGGGGACGGTCGGAGGACGAAAAAAATCCATCCGTCGTGTGTACCCAGCCTTAATTCTTAACAAAAGAAGTTCAAAATCCATGCAGTATGTAATGGTTCTGTAGTGACAAAAAAAAAGGCTTTGCAAGCAACCAAAATCCCCCCCCCCCCCCACATGACAGACAAGGGCTGGTCTCTCTGGATAACAAAAGGGATCACCAGAGTGATCCACTGAACCCTTGGGAATAGTTTACTTAGCTGGGAAGAAGCCAAAACACAATGGAAACTCCCACCAGAAGAATGGTACAGATATACCCAATTAGCACATTTTGTTAATTCCATATAACAAAGGTGCGAACCTATGACCACAACTCGATTTGAAAACCTCTGTATGAACCTCTCCCTTGGTCCAAAAAACAATCACCAACCTGTCACGATATATTAATCACCACTGGGGCAGTGAAACCTTTAAGTACATATCAATGGGACATGGTTAAGGCTCTACCATTTCACCTGAGTCTTGAGCCACATCTTAAAAATATATGCAAATGCTCAATTAATACCTGATACACGAGAAACATTTCTCTACACTTTCTTCAGAGGACTGCAGCGTTTCTGCAGACCTACCTCACACATGGTGACGTGTCCGGAGGTGGAGAAAATATGGGAAGACAAGTTATTCTATAATAGCAAGGTATTTTAAAAAAAAGACTATCCTAAAAAATCCATAGGTGGCTTTATTTGATAAAGACGAACCACACCCTTAATAAAATGGGAAATAAACTACTCTACATTATATATGTCCTGCACCACATGTAATTATTGCTGCCTTCCTGGAAATACCCACCCCACCCCGCCTAAACACTACAAATTATCCAGTATGGAATATAATTCTTGAGACATAGTAAATCTTTTTATTATGATTTAATTTTTTTATTTTACAGTAAATATACAGAAATGAATATCTAACACTTCAATTTATTTGTCCTTAAAAAAAAAGTAAATAACAAAGACATGAGATCTAGTCATATATAATAAAACCCTAAGTTTCCTGTACTGTGTGTTGTGTTCCGTGTAGTGTCGTTGTGTGTGTCGTTAGTCATTTCAGAGTTCATAGTTCCATGGAACTACTATCACTAGAGGGGAAGTCTTCTGCAGTTCCTATTGACTCACCACTAGAGGGAGAGTCTCTGCAGTTCCTATTGACTCAACCGCTAGAGTAGAGGGAGGTCTCAGCACTTTTCTTATTGGCTGCACCACTAGAGTGGAGCAGTGTCTGCAGTTCCTATTGACTCACCCTAGAGGGAGAAAGAAGAAACACAGGAAAACACCGATGGAAACAGCAATATAAACAGAACTGCAGTAAGTTGCTTTTGGAACAGGGGCCCCCAGGTCGTGGACAGAGGGGGGAACTTGGCTTCGGACACCATAGAGGGGGACCTATGCTCTTGGGACACTAAGGGGGGAAGAGACTACTGCTTTCTAGTGCCCGTTATTGGTGCGGCCTTAATGTCTATTTACCTATAATATACTTTACAAGATATGCTACAATTTTAACAAATCTATGTAATAATGGTTGTTTTGAGGCGTGCGTAGTTATATATTAAGAATCAAACACAAGATATATATATATTATCATATATATATATATATATATATTAATATATATTATAATATAGTATATATACACTAATGCTGCCCCTTAAAGGGCGTGTCACACCCCCAAAACTATAATCCCCCTCCCCTCCCCCCAACTATACTGGCCCCACCATGATTGTAGTTTAATAAAAAACAATCCTTACCTCACATCCCACCAGCTCCTAGGGTTCTCCTGTAGTCCCCCCCAAGTCCCCAAAAACTGCCCACCAGGAGGCTTAGCAAGTCCATATAGACCTGCCTGCTAGCTTGCCTCAGGTAATTTTTGCCATGCGTACGCAGTCCCTTCTCCCCCCTCCCTCCCCCTCCCTCTCTCCCTCCCTTCCCCGCCCCTCCGCTCCCGTTCTCACTATCCCTCCCCCTAAAGCATAAAACCCCCTTCAGTACTGATTTCCCCCTCCCCTTCCCCCATGTCCTCCTCCCAATGCCCCAACCCATATTTTTTTTTTTCGAAAGCTCCCCAAACTCCTTACTTTACCTCTTCCTCTTTCCCTCCCCTCTCACCTCTCCTCTTCTCCGGCGAAGTGAGCTGCCGGGCAGCCGCGTCTGTGATTGGCTGCCGCTCAGCCAATCACAAGACGCGGCTTGCCGGTCCCCCCCCGCCCTCTGCTTGCATTTCTTGCAATCAGAGGGCCGGGAGCGGGCGGAGGAAGTGGGGAGGTAAGTAGAGTTTGGGGGTTTCTAAAAAAAAAAATATAGCGTTTGGGGCTGGTAGCCCATGGGGATCTTATATGAAAAAAATCAATTTAGCGGGGAATACCCTTTAACAAATATAAGTGTATGAATGTTAACTTTAAAATGTCCTAATTAAGTCATAAAAAAACAATAAAAAGAGGCTTTGCAAGAATGATATATATAATGCAGTGGAGATGCCTTTTGGATTTCTATATTAATTGTAATATTATTTTTGTATGATTCCATGAAATTAAAATGCATAAGTTTGCATAAAGTGCAGTACCCACGGCGAATGTTAGTAGCCTAATTAAATGATTGGCACAACTCCCCCCAAAAATATATTTTTAGCATAGTTAAAATATAAAGCAACATTATTCTGTATAGGACATTAGTATAATATAAACGAATAGACTTGTCAAACAAACTTGCATGCTTTTATGAGGAAGTGAATCGGAATTTGGACTCTGGCATAGCAGTAAGTGTAGTTTACTTGGATTTTGTCTGTTGATGCAGTCCCCCATAGGGCGACTAATGTATAGCTAAGTCTTTTGGTCTGGGGTGGCACATTTGTACATTATAAACTGTACCAAACGCAACTCGGAAATAACCCTGTACCAACCAAAACTACAGTATAATGTATCAATACCATTATTCTCAATATTATATAGTATCCCTGTACCAACCCAAACTACAGTATATGGTATTAATACTAGTAATTCTCTATTATAATAGGATCCCTGGCCAACCAAGAACTCCAGTATATTATATACCCTAATTCCAATATTATAGATAGTACCCTGTACCAACAGAACTACAGTATATTCATTATGTATATACCAGTAATTCTCAATATTATATAATAATCCCTGGTACCAACCAGAACTAAAGTAATTGTATATAAGACCAGTAATGCTCATATTATATAGTATCCCGTACCAACTAGAACTACAGTTATAATGTATTAATACCATATTCTCAATGTTATATGTATCCCCTGTAAATCCAACCAGAACTAAAGTATTTATTAATACCAGTAATTCTTCAATATTTATAGTATCCCCGTACCAACCAGACTACATTATAATGTATTATACAGAATTCTCAACATTATATAATTAATCCCTGTAGCCAACCAGAACTACGGTATATGTAATTACCAGTAATTCTCAATATTATATAGTACCCTGTACCAACTAGAACTAACAGTATATCTATATTCCAATGTACACAAAGAACAGGCCCTAACTGGTCTAATCTTCCTGCATTATTTCAAGCCCCTCCATTCCTTTATTGTTTAGTTGCCCTTCTCGAACTGCTTCCATTTCCAAGATGTCCCTTTTGTAGTATGAGATTCCAAAACTGCACCGCATATTCCAAATGAGGCCTTACCAGTGCCTTGTAAGAGGGAGAATAATATTTTTTTTTTCACTTGAATTTTATTCCTCTCTTTATCACAAAGACAAATTCTTGCTAGCTCTAGCCCGTTTACTACATGTCATTGTTTTCTTACATCTAAGTCTTGTTATCTACCAGAACCCACAAATCTTTTTTTCCAATTGGAGATTAACTTATCACAGTTATTTATGGTGTTAGGTGGCACCATGATTGTTAAACACAAACACAAAATGTTCACCCCACCTTAGAGTCCTGCATCGATCGTTTCAGGTATCCGTGGTTACCGACCCTATTTGCGTGTCCAGTTCAGGTACCCTATGAGTTTGAATTGGTTGCGGGATGGGTTCGAGTAAAGAAAACCCCGCGGTCGATTAGAAGAAAATTCCAAGTCTTCAAAAAAAATGTTTTTTTCTTTCTATAAAGAGAGATTGTCTGTACTAACTGAACTGAGAATACATTGTTATCAATCCAAGCATTGTGCAGTGTTATGCACCTTACACTAATACACTATGGCAGATAAAGGAAATAATTTCAGATTGCAAAGCTCCCTACCACTCCTGTGTTCTTTGCTGGTTAATATTGAGTTTATAAACAAGCTCTAATTGTACCGTATATAATCGAGTATAAAGTCGATCCGAGTTAAGTCGAGGTACCTATTTTTTACCAACTATTTTTACCTGAAAAACTTGTAAAAACTGATTGACTCGAGTATAAGTCGAGGTAGAAATTTCACCACTACTTTGCCAGTCGAAAATTCTGTTTTTGTTTTTTAGGCTTTGTTGCCCTTTAAAAATGGACAGCTGAATCCCATATTGAAATCCCCATATAGTAATAGCCCAATCCATACCGCCCAGGAAACCATCCAATTCTTTGGCACTTACTACTCTCCACATGTTTGAACTACAAACTTCCAGCAGCTTTGTTGTTTCGATTTCCGTTTTTCTAAACATGTGGGGAGTGGCAGGTTCAAGTAAACTTTCAATTAGCTTACCCTCATCTACAATTCCTCCTGAACCCCATATAGTAAAGGGCCCTCCTGACCCCTATATATAAAGGGAACGCTGACCCCCATATATAAGTAACGCTGACCCCCATAAGTAAAGGACTCCTCTGACCCCAATAGTTAAAAAATGTACCCCTGAGAGTTGTACTTTCCAAGCGCTTGCCTTTGGCAACTTACTACTAGCACTTGTTTTTTTGCCCCCACAAACTGCAGGAGACCCTTCAGATTTAACAGATTTTCCGTGACAGTGCTGAGTAGTCCAGCAGCAAATACAGGAAGTATAAAGGCAGATCATCCTGTAACTTTCCTATGATGCAGGTTAAAACACAGCGCCACCTACTGTTACTATCTGTTAATTGCAGAATTGCACTAAATTAAGGACTTGACTCGGTATAAGTCGAGGTTAAGTTTTCAGGCTATTTAAAGCCCTGAAAAAAAATTCCACTTATACGCGAGTATATACGGGTATTAGAATGTTGACACAGGATGGCATTGTGGATAGTAATACAAGACAAGCTATGTTTCAACTTAAACTCTGTAGTGCCTGGGTAGGTTGTGCAGAGATCACTGGTAAAAAAAAAAGCAGTTAATGCTGGAGTGACTGAAAGGCAAGGGTGAATAAACTCTGACCTTTGTTTCACTATCAGAGGGTCAGAGCCATCCCCATATAACAACTAACAAAACTTCTATCTCCAAAGACCAGCACCTATGCATGAGATCAGAGCAATTGTCTCATGGGGAACAGATGATGTGATTTCATTGGTCTGTGTAAATCCTTCTGACCACAATGATCATGGGATGTGGATGATTCTATCTAGTGATATAAGATCTAACCACTTTATAAGGTTTAGCTAGAACTACAAGCAGTTATGGGGGCCACCAGATGATTTCCATTTTAAACTCATCATTGTACAACAGCAGTGTTCCGACAGGAAATGCTGGGAGTTGTAGTTTTGTTTTCAAAACATAGCATAAATATCTACACACCCATATAAATGTTGTAGATATTATTCATCACTGCAAGCTCTACTGCCTCCCACCATAATTCTCTGTTTGTGGTTACCCTGTATACTGCACGTTTAGACAGTGGGTTGAGATTCGTGCAGGGACAAACAGTTATAAAATCATAAGATAAGTAACAAGAAGTCTAGAAGAGTTTGAAACCTCTAACTTCCAGCATTCCTTGGCTATAAGTGAATAATGGGAATTGTAGTTTTTTTAAACACATCTGGTAACTACTGGTTACCTATCCATGTCACATCAACGAAAAAGTTTGCAGATAAAGATTTAATGAAGGTAGAAAGTTGGGTACAGTAGATGGCCCATGGGTAGGTTGAAGTTGGGGACAAGTAAGGCCCATGTTCGGTTAGTTATGGAAAACCCAGAAGGGATATAATATATAAGTTACATGTACTCTATACCAGGGATCTCCTACTCTGTGGGGTTTTACATTTGTTTGAAAAATATAACTCCCAGCAAGTCCCACTATAGCACTAGCACAATATCCTAAGGCATCCAGGGAATGCTGGGATTTTTTACACAGTTGGATGCCTGCAATTTGAAGACCCCTGCCTAGAAAAAAGAATATTTTAGTGTATGGGTAGGTTTTGTTTCTATGAACATTTTTGCTTATTATTAAACATTTATTTTAACTTTAGACTTTTTTATAAACTTCCTTACAAATTTTAGGAAGAAGACTAAAAGCGGTTCGGGTCAGTTTTCGTGTCCGAAAGCTTGGCTGTTCGCAGGTATGAAGCGGGTGAAAAGAAGCGGGTTTCGGGTCGGTGTGTGTCTGGAAAATTAGACCCGCCGCAGGATATACAATCCCCTTACATTACATTTATCAACATTGAATCTCATTCCATTCTGCCGCCCATTTTGAATCTATCTAAGGTCAGCTTGCAAGCAATTGGGGGCACATTGTGTAAAGAATACACAATAAAGTTTTTTTTGCAGACTATATACTGCCTGAGGCTCGTCTACAACTTAGGCTGTGTGTGGTCTGTCTATGCATGTGTGGGTGTCTGTATGTTGTGTATGCATGCATGTAAATGTGGTCTCTTAAGTATGTGTTTGTCTGCATAACACAGGCTTAATATCTAACATCCCCTAGTATAAAACAGCTTGTTGTCTATTTCTATATACTAGTTATAACCGCAGCCCTTTTTGGCAGTGCAGTGGCCAGTTTTAATTTTACAATTGAGTCAACTTTAGAATAGAGATGTCTGGAACTTCCTAAACGTCCGGTTCATTTCTGAACTAATAAAACTTTACGTAAAGTTCATCTAGGGGAAACAAAAACAAAATAGTTTTTGTCAATTGCGTGTGGCGATTCCGGTGTGCGTGATTGGTGTGCACTTGTGAAAAACTGCAAATATGCTTTTGCGATTTCACCTTCTGATATGGAATCGCATGCGATCCTCGCCTAAAACTGCATACCGCAGTTGATTCCAATCGCAAACGGATGTGCAATCACAATGCACACCCCAAATCAAACGATTTTGGTGCATTGCCCTCCCCGATTTTTCCATAGAGTTCAAAATCACATCAATTTTAGCTATCATGAAGCGCAAACACAGCAAAAAATTTTTTTTGCTAGTGTGTGGGCCCTCGCCAGTGTACAAGCACTGCAATGGCCCCCCGAATCGCGGCTCACGAAATCACAACCCAAATTGCGTATGTGATTTTGGTGAGATTGACAATGTGATTTTTGTTCGTTCTTTGCTTATTGAGATAGGAAATCCCAGGCCATTGCGCATAAAAATGTGATGGCATGCAATTGCATATTACAAATGGATGTCAAAAACCGCAAGCACTACAAAACTCGCACATTTTTCAATGTTAATGAAAAACGCATGGTCAAACACTTGAATCACGCTAGTTGGCCTAGCCTGAAAGAGAACTGTGGACGCCAAACAAGTGAATTTAAAAGAAAGGCTCAGTTTCCTACCTTTAAAACGAGCCATCAACCACCTCTCTACTTGTTCCACCCACAGCCCAAATATAAACGAAATTACTGACTAGAATTTAATGGCGCGGGAGCTACCTGTGGGACATTCCCAAGGCTGGCTCCTCACCTCGCCGCCGGCGAGCATGCCTTAGACTTCAGTGACATGAAGGAGACAGGAGTCCCTTCCCTCCCTGTTGTGTGAGTGAAGATCCAAGCAATGAAAAAAGGAGAGGAGCACCACTACTGGGGTGAATTTTCCTTTATTATTGCAAAAACACAGCATGTTTCGGATTCAAAGGCCCTTCCTGAGGAAGGGGCCTTGAGTCCCGAACGTTGCTTGTTGTTTTTGCACTAATAAAGGAACATTCACCCCAGTAGTGTGGCTGCCTCTACCTTTGTCCTTGCTTGGATGTTGCAGCCCTGGAAGTAGGGGGGGCTTAAGAGATTGCACCTAACCTTACTTGTCTGGCAAAGGAGCCAAAACAGTGTGCATTGTCGGTCTTGGAACTTTGAAGTGAAGAATCCTCACAGTGAATGGTGAACTTCTCACTCGACCTAAAAGGCTGTTTCACACAGTTTTTTGAAGTGGGGGAAATGTCCCCATGGCAAAACCCGTGAGTGGGCGGGGCCACGGCACCTGGGAGTTGGCCGGGCCAAGGACCCGCGCTGGGCGGGGAACCCACATTGGGCCAAGGGGGTCTGCAAATGGGAGGGGGGGCCATTGGGTTCCATGAGTGGAGTTGGACCAGGGGGCTTGCAAAGAAGAGAGGTGGCTGCAAGGGGAGGAGGGAGACACATGCAGATTGACTGTCATTCACTGACTGGGTTTCAGAGCATGAATTGCAGGGGACCTGGGTGATGCTGCTCCTGCCAGATTACACACAAAAATGTAAATATCTCAAAAAACTATCTAATAAACATGACAATAATTGCAAAATTCTCAGGAGAAGCATTCCTGTCAATTTACCTACAGTAAGTCATTTTGACCCACAGTTCACCTTAAATAGCATTATTTTATTCATAAACCTTGTGTCTATAGCTGGGGGATTGGTATAGGAGCATATTGGACCACATATACTTAGGAAGTTTTTCCACTTGTTTTTCATAATAGCTTTTATTATTGATTTGCACAGCTTAGAACAAAGGAATGTACCAGCTCAAAGATAAAAGTTGAACTATCTTCCCAACAATTAAAGGAGGTTTTATAAAATCTGTTAAAACAAAGTTACCCCCTTCAATGCTTCACAGCACTATCTTTAAATTTGGCATGTCCAGACATAAAATTAAAATTTACCTTAGGTTTTACATCCCCTCCAAGCCCCACTTTTATATTACTTACCTTCCCAAAAGATGCCGCCTCTGTAAGAAATACTTACAACCCGGTCCCTCGCCACCCTGTTTTTCCCTTATTGTGGCAGGTCAATGCCATATTATCTAACTGACCTGCCAAGGAGCACCTCATTCAGGAAGCTGTTCTTTGCTTGAAACTAGCTCGCACAACCACAGGAGGTGGCAAGCCAGGTGGAGAGTGACCAGTCTTGCAATTTAAAAAATAGATTAAAGGGTATGTTTGGATAACCAATTTAATTATGCTATTCATGGTCCCTAAAAACCCCAACAACCCCAGTTTTTCCGTTTTTGGCTTAAAAGTTTAAAATAATGTTCCAAAATGAGAATTTCACGCTCCACAATCCACTGATGCCTGGTATGTTCCTTTTCCATTTACAAGCAGCACGTGGAGACTCGTTCCAGTAATGGCAGTAAGCTTAGCTGTGACTCACTGCACAGCCTTGAACTGACTGCCTTACGCAGGGAGTACAATAGGCCACGGTGGAAGGTTTGTAGTAAATTTTTCTCGCTACTGGGAACAGTATTTTAAACTTTTAAGCAAAAACGGAACTGGTTTCGTGGGCCCTGAATACATATTAAAGGGGACACTGTGGTCTCCAAACAAGTTTAAGTTAAAATGCAAGAGGCCAGAAAAAATTTAATGGGTCGGAGGCAAAGACAATTTGCATTTCTAGGCTTCTCCTGCACAGTGCCGCCGGTGAGCACAGCCTCAGACTCCCTCAGTGTGTGAGGGAGACAGGAAGTCCCTCCTCCTCTCTGCTGTGTGAGGTTCTGACAGAGTAATTAGGGAATCTACATCCCTTCTCTTTCACTTTTGGAAAACCAGCCTTTTCAGCAGAGTTCTCCACTCTGATTCTCACTTCTCAAAGGCTATTTCCACAAAGCTTTTTCTGTATATAGTATCCCATCGTACCAACCGAACTACAGTATAGTATTAATAACCAGACTTCTCATATTATATAGTATCCCTCCAGTATCCCCTGCCCAACAGAACTACAGTATATGTTATTAATACCAGTAAATATTCTCAATATGTTTTTAATTTAAATTTAATCCTATAATTTTAGGTTCTCAACCCTGCTGTTCATTAGATAAGATTAGATAAGCTACAAAATACTGACTTAATGTTTCGTTGCTGTCTGGTCTAGACCACCTCCTCCTCTGTCCTGTTGCCCTGGCCTTTATTAGGGGGTAGAATTAGTTATGTGAAATGATTTGCCCATTTAAAACCACCTCTGACACCCTAAATTGTTGGCTTTATCACGGTATAATGCCAATGCTACAAGTCCCAATTATTTGGCATCTAGTGAATGTTAATTTAGATTAAAGCCCACCCCTTGTGGAAGCTTGTACTAGCTCTGAAGTGGAGAAATGCCTGATTCCCCGGTCATATGTGCATGCCTGTGGTAACCGGACTGATTTGGAAAAAATCCTTTCCTTGAAAAAACCGGAGATTGGCCAGAGGCTGTATATTCACATTTTGGAATAAAGTACAAATCATTGTCTGAAACGAAACAAGTAAGAAAATGTATATTATTCTATTGAAGCACATTTTTCTTGTCCATATATTCAGGTATCCCACCCCTCCCGGATCAATCCAGGGGTCTCCCTCAATTCTGAGGTGGTCTCCCGCACCCTCCTAGAAACAAACTGGCAAACTGACAGCATAAACACTGAGAGGCAGGATCCCACAATAACAGTCAGAGCTGAAGAACAGGACAAACGAACACTGAACTGGCAGCAAAGACTACAAGGTAAGTACTTAATCCTTGCCACCCCTGCCGTAATGCGTGCACGAAGGATACACTTCTAACCATCCACAAGCCTGCCTAGGAGTAAGTTGGGATCTATGGTGTCGTGCCTGTGCGGTCACACTGGTTACACTGAAGCGGGTAACAACACTTGTAACATGAAGGCCCACTAAGCCCCACTGACTTGCTGCGCGCTTGCTCCGTGAACATTGGCGCACACTGGGTACAAACCCCTGCAGTACAACATACCTATCTGCAAGATCCTGGCTGTTATGTTTTCACAGATCAGATACGCACAGTCCCGACAAAGCGTCGACTCCCCTATAGAATACTAATAACCGCCATAACCGGCTGGTGTAGAAATGTTTGGTCTTTCCCTAAACACTGACCGTGAAACACAGACGGTAAAATCCGAATCCATTGGAATCCCAAAGGTATTGGGGCTTTATCATTACTGTGTGCCTACCTAGCTTAAGTTTTATTATCTAAATTTGTAAAAAAAGCTCAGTGCAGTAGGTCAGAAAAAAGCAACAAAGATATTTGTTCCTCAATTCCATTTCCCCCAAAAGGATGAAGATAGGATAAGCTTTCCTCTTCATACCTTAAAATGATGCAGGGTAAATGGACTTTTAACTGAGTAATAGCACATTCCCATGGCTCCCAGAGAATAAGAACATAGAACCAATGATTGCAAAGTGATAGCCTTGTTTATGGTTTGTTTCATCATCCTCATCACCTCAAGGGGGTCAGCGCTAGAAAGTACAAGTTTTTATAGTTTTGCTGTTTTAGATGGGAAATTCTGTTGATTTTATGGATCGAAGAACTTACATAATGCAATAAAAAGAAAATCATGCCCCCCTGTACTAACTACGTGTGCCAGATTAATTTTGCCACTATTAAAAATAGATAATTCTCTAAATGTAGTTTTCTCATACTTTATAGCACCGCAACAAATGAAAAGGGCTTCATGCTTATTTCTAGGCTTGTAAATGAAGATCAGCAAAGGTATTTCTTGTGTCCTGATCAACCATGCACATAGAACTGCCTTAGTGAATAGCCCTGAGGCAGCATCTTAAAGCGTACTTCCAGTAAGAGTGGGTGGAAGTGGGACAACGGGCAGGTTAGGGGGTATTTGTTTTGTTAGGGTTACTAGGAGTTGGGGAACAGAAGAGAGGGTTGCTTGTTCCCAGCTTGCCTATCCCAACAATTTTGCCGCCTTAGGTGATTGAAGTGGAGAAGGTACATGCTCGAATTTAGCATGTGTGGAGGGGGCTAAATCCCTTTACGCACTCAGGGGGACTGCCATCTCTGATACTAGAGAGGAAGGACTTTAGGATCAGAATGCTAGGGCAGATTGGTAGTGGTGGGACTCCATTATAGGAAGGTAATAGGGGGAACATCTGTCGCACGGAACCCTACATCGAACTATGTGTTGCCTGTGCCTGGTGCGAGGGGTTCAGCATGTGGTGGCTCGTTTATTGGGTGGGGCCGGGGGTTAACGAGCGTCTTTTGGTTCACATGGTGCTAACAATAAAGTTAAAGGGGGAGAGGTCCTACACGATTTTCGGAGTTAGGGGCCAGTTAACAGCAAAGACCTCCATGTTTGTTCACTTCCGGAAATAACTCTGCAAGCCAACATGCTGCACTAAAGACGCGGGAGCTAGTAGCATAATGCTGCTAATAGGGGTGGTGTACGAAGAAGGGGTTTGGGTTTATAGAGAACAGGTAACTCTGCTGTCAGTCTACAAGCCTTTAGTAGGGATGGTTCACCGTACTGATGGTGGTGCAGCTGTGTAGGGATAAGATAGCTAGAGAGTTGGGGAGATTTTAAACTATGTTTTGGTGGGGTGGTATTATCAGGCTCAGTGGGATAGCTATCCCAGTGAGGAAAGCAGGAGTGTAGATTGGCCAGTGGTGGGGTGGTGAAAGGGGTGGGGCCTGCATAGGGAGGCATATATATTAAAGTGTTAAATATTTACAGGATCATAATCTAAAATTGCGTATGTTGTGGCAAATGCGAGAAGCCCTGGCTAACAAAATGGGTGAATTGGGAGATAATGGCATTGCTGAAAATATGATGTAAAGGTATAGAGAAACTGGTTTTGAACAGTTTCTCACGACTTGTTTAGGGCAGAACAAGAGAAAAAAGCAAGGGGGAGGAGTATGGTTTATGTTAAAAAAGAATTGAATCCAAATTAAAGAAGAGATAACTGTCGAATATGGATGTTAAAGTGGAGGGCAATAATATGGTGGAATTAGGCAACGGAAGGGGTATGGCATTGTTGGTGTCTGTAATAGCAGGGAGGAAGTGAGGTCGCTTCATATGCATTGGCAAGGTGCCGCACGTTTGGGGCGTGTTGCTCATTATGGGGGACTTTATTACCCTGACATGATTGTTTATGGAATTCTGCCATCGGCAATAGCGTGAGTTCCTGAATTGCTGCAGGATAATTTTCTCCTATCGCTCTTAGGTGGTTGAGGTTCCTACTAGAAAAGGAGCCTCTGTTGGATCTGGTGAATCAACACGGGAGCGCATTATAGATATACAGGTACTGTGAGGCTTGGGAAATTGTGACCATGAGGAAGTACTACTGAAAACAGAAGTGGACTGTGTTTAAGGGGATTTTAAAGCAATTTGCCATCTAATTTTGTACCCTTGGGAAAAGATGTAAAATTAAAAAAAAAAAAAAAAGCCGCCCATTGGCTGAATTCTGATGTAAAGAGGGAAATGGAAGGAAGGTAAAGGCATTTAAAAAACTTTAAGTTCGAGGGAACTGAAAGGGGGGCATTGTCTAATTTAAAAACCGTAACAATAACAAGGAGTAATAGAAGCACATCAAACTAGATAATTATAATAAAGTTAGGATAACTGAATCAAGCATCACTAAACCTACCATTTTTAAGTATAAATTAATAGTAAGAGATGAGGACTGAGAATGTGGCACAATTAATTATGGCGATAAGTTAGTTATTTGAGGATGGCCGATTAAAGCAAAATGTCTTAAATTTTGTTTTTCCTCCCTCGATTACCCTATAGATATAGAGATCCAAGTCGAGATATAGAGTATAGTAGCAATATGGTCTAAAGCTATGGTACGAGGCTTGGTATGGAACCCATTAAATAAGGTTAAAATGAATAAATCTCCAGGACCGTATAATAAATCCTCTGGTCCTTTAGGAGCTAAGTTCAGTTTTTATATCTAGCCCCATTTGTTTTTTATTTTTTTGCAGATTCCCTCATGTCCGGATTTGTTGCCTCTGAATTTGGAAAAAAGCTGAGTTATTTCCAAATTCAAAAAGGGTAGTCGTTCACAGATGGGTAATAACAGTCTGTAGGTTAACTTCAGTGGTGGGAAGATACCTGAAAGTTTAATTAGGGAACATGTTCTAGAGTATGTTTTCGAGGACTGACTTATAAGTATTAACCAGCATATATTTAGGAGGAATAATCTTGGTCAAACTAACCTTGGCTTGTTTTAGAGGAAGTAAGTAGATGTAGCACTAAGCAGTAGATGTAGGATACTTGGATTTTGCAAAGCTTTTGATACAGTCCCTCATGAGGCGACTAATGTATAAGCTAAGGTCTGTTGGCCTGAGAGGCACATTTTTACATGGATGAAAATTCGTTAATGAATAGATTCAGAGAGTGTTATTAATGGGGCTTCATCAATAGGTCTAAGTGGTGCTAAGTGGGTGCCACAGTGTTCGGGGTTGGGGCTGCTTCGTATTTAATCTGTTTGAATTATGATTTTGAAGTGGGTATTGTCAGCAAGGTGGGTCTCTTGACGACATAAACTTTATCAACCATTACAAACTTAAGAGGATGTGCAATTGTTGCATGGGAACATAGATTAGCATTGTTTTCATTGGGCAGATGAGATTCAATGTTGATAAATGTAAGGTGAAGCATTTTGGACTAAAAACCTTGTGCTGCGTTATATATACAATGGCTCTGTGTTAAGTGAATTCCCTGTTGGAAAAGGATCTTGGGTTTTGGTGGACAACAAACTTAAGTGACAATCCGTGCCGGTAGGCAAAAGCCGAGCCAGCCTGGTATGTCTTGTAAAAGAGGTATGGATTTAGAGGGGAGGAATTAGTTATTCTCCTCTTACAACTCTTGTTAAGCCCATTTGGGAATATGAGTGCAATTTTGAATCCTTTTGTACAAAAGAAGCATTCTTGGAAATAGGGTTGCAAGAAGGGCAACTATAAATTAATAAGGGGATTGGGGGAGCTTGAATATGAAGAGAGAACTGGAAAGTTTACAATTATGTCACGCTGGGAAAATAGAAGCGAAAGGGCTTGTGGGGGATATGATTTTACTGTGTATAAATTATACAGTTAACGGGCCACAATGAAATATCTGGGGCATTGTTCACCAATAAACATGACAGAGGACACGATGGAATCCCTTAAGACTGAAGAAAAAAACGTTTTAGGCTTCAAGTTTGTAAAAGGGTTGTTCACTGTTGAGAACGGTAAGCTATGGAACTATCTTCAGTGAGTATGTTATGGCAGGTTGCACATTGGTCAGTTTAAAAAAAAGCTTCATGAGTTTTGCAAACAAAGAGTGTTCAATCGAACTTCCCTTGATCAACTCTATTTATGTATCAATACAGTAACTTGCCCACTTTGGATTAGAAGGGGATTTTTCTTTCCCCCCTTATCATAAGCTGGTGGTTTTTTTGCCCTGGGCAGAAATGTGTGTATTGCTGAGTAGATTGGGACTAGATGGTGTATTTGTCTTTAATTCCATCTTGAATACTGTACAATACTAAAAACTTACATGCAGGAGAGAGTCACCACAGAGCCTCACATGCCTACATGGATGAGTGTACATCAACTTACAGTTTACGGGGATTAATGTATGAGAGATTAAAGCATGAATGACGGGAGGAGAAAGATAGAACGTATAAGAATGGCTTTGTTGGACACTTTTTTTTTTACTTCCCAAGCGTATGTACTTCGGAGTAACAGTGAATGGAAATATTAGGACTATAATATTGAATACATGGTGGACCTTAAAGGCATCTATAGTGGAAAAAAACACAATTGCCTCTTTGCAAAGGTTAAATTGTGTCTCTGTGCTGCCTTAATCCTATCTCTGTCCAGTGACTCTGTTTAACCCATGGTGTCAGATTCTGTGCAGCACTCCCCCCCTTCCCCTCTGTTAACCAACCACCTCCTCCCTGTTCAACACTATCCGGCTACTAATCGACAAGCTTAATCATGTGCATTAGGAAAAGTTTAAATTTCAACATCCAGAAAAACACACCCATGCACATGGCCAATTGAAAGCAAGCTGTCCCGGGAACCGAAGAGAAGGGACAGTACATTTAAACAATCTCTCACTTTGTGATCCATCATCAATCATGAAAGCTATTAAGAAGGGTCAAGTTGCAGAACCTTATTCCTCCCTCATAGCTAACCCCTCTCTCCCCCTGCTAATGTTTCTTATCCTCTATGTTTATTACAGAGCAGGGAGGGGGATCATGGTCACAGGGAGTTTGATGGACATCCAAGTAGGAAGTAGAGGGAATGCAATCCTTAAATTCTTCTAACTGGTTTATTCTCAGACAGAGTATCTGAAAAAAGTGAAGCACACTCTGGGGGTTGTAGGTGGGGATTATAGAACCATGGAAAGAAAGAAATAAAGTTAATTTTCCCACTCTAGATGCCTTTTAATATATAGACTTGCTCCCTCAATTTTTTTTTTTGGATCATTGTATCTAAATGTTGTGTGGTTTAGGCATTACTTTAAGGGTTAGCGTGGAATCTGGATTGTGTTATACCGTATTGCCCATTAACCCTTTCATGACAGCACTTTCCCAAAGTATTGGCATTAAAATTTTCAGGGCCAGCGAGTAAACTTTAACCCTTTTCAGCTGCCAGCATTGACATTATATACATTATGTACCTGCTTTCCGTCTCCCCCATTGCAATTGATCACATCCTCCACCACAACGTTGGAGAGTTGGTTGACAGGAAAGAAAGAGGAGGATATTGATCTCATGGTTGAACTATTGCAAATTTAAGCAGCGACAAGGAGAGCAGTTCTAACACAGCAAGTACAAGCTGAAAGTGAGATCTAGGCGGAGAAAAAGTGTTACCTATGTGTCCAACGACTGACCTCTGTACGCACTTAGAGGGAAACATGGCCACAGAAAAATAATTTTAGCGCTAGTTTATAATTGTGTTTGCAGAAACTTTCGTGCCAAAGCTTTGATATGAATTAAGACGGCGAGTTGGTGCTTCCAGCTGCGAGGTCAGAACATGATTTCGGCTCTTCACAGAAATGCACCAAGGACTCCCATCCTGCCCCCGCAACAGGACGTGGCACTACCACGTGAGCGGCTGGAGTGGCACGCAACTGGAGCGTCTGACGTCACGGCAGCCATCTTGAATGTTCCCCGGCCACCAGTGCGAACCCAGAAGTGAACCGCAACCCACAGCGAATGACAGCCGCGAACCGGAAAACTGCACAAGGACAGCAACATGCATCAACACTAGCGTGAGCCATACGCAGGAAAACAGCAACATAGTCCGCAGGCCATCACATAAACGGAGAAGACGAAACCACCAGGCTACAACTACTTCAACACCTCCACCAGCAAGGGAACAGACAGCAATGCAGAATAAGGGGGAGCTGAGACGCCAGTCACAACACCAGTGGGAGCGCCGCACAACAGATGGACTTAGCCCGTCTCCAAACTAACAGTCCCCAAGGTTTTTTCGCTCCCAGACCGCAGGCACAGGAAACACTGTGCGAATTGCACCCTCGGTTGCAAAACCCTCGACCCCGGGTTAAAGAAAAAAATATGGGCCGGGCAATATGTGGATGTCTTTTCACTGGTCAAGTGGAAAAAAGGACTCACCTCAACCAGACCCCCTCGCCATGAAACCCCTAGGACGATACAGAAGAAAAACAAAGAAACGATATGCCGCACACCACGGTGTATACACGGTTTCACGGTTGTATGCCGCGTTCCTGGCAAGCTTTCCCCGACAAAGGGTACGCCACTCTTTGTTTACTCTAGAGCTCATATGGGGAGCCTATTAGAACGTTATGGCGGTCAATGCTGAGGCTCCGATCTGACGATCAATTTAGGAAGCGCCATGGCAGCCCGTACTAATGAAGTAGAACGCCAGTACATGAGCGTATGGCATCTTGGACCATGGACCCCCAGCCCACTCACATACTCCCCCCTTTCCAGTCGGGCCGGCGCCTCTACTCAGGGGAGTCGCAACCCAGGAGAAGGGGAACTGCGGCTTAGGAGTCACAGCGGTTTCATAGCAGGTTGTTTGTTCTCCTCGGTTTGCCTTTGAATGTTATTCTGCGGAGGAGCCCACGCTTACGCCGCACAATGCCAATCCTCATAAGCGATGAGCACCAGTGAACATGAAAAAGATGCTCCCATTTTTGACAAGTACCCCAATAGGTGGGAGGGGCCAAGATCATGACAATCGGTTTCAAGACGGTTTCTGGATCCATTTCAAATTCATCCCACCCCGATTAGCTCCAACAACCTAAAAATCAGAGCAGAGCAGGGGACCCTAGTATGGAAAAATGATAGAAAAGTGAAAGCGGGCCACAACAGACAGAATGGCAGCCCTTGCGACCAACAACATATTATAACCTTAGGTCTCACCATTAGGTCTGGCGTCCCAAGAGGGAACCCAGAAATTACCGTCTCACATAATCCTGTCAGCACCAAAGGGGGGTATTAGGTAAAGGATGGTAGATAAGGACGAGTCCGGGGTACCCTACACATCCTTGATAGGGCACTCTGTCGGTGAGACAGGCTGGCCAATGGAGCAATGATGGCAAAGTCCGATATCCAAGCCGATTCTTAAGACTATTGCCAGTACATTAGTGAGTTTGCCACCTGCGGGCTGTTGCCTGCGGGACTGTATACTTTGTGTGTGTTCCATATGTGGTACTATTTGCGGTGTTTAGCTCGTTTAGAATGGGCAACGGTCAGCAGACAGGCAATCACTCTGCTATCCACTTATCTAGACGACTTTCATTTTTTGTGTGCCCTACCAGTGTCTGCGGTTATGTAACACATTCTCCTACAAAATTTCAGGGCAGTAATGAGACAACTTCGGTTGGTACCGGTGGACAGAGGGACAAAACGGAGGGGACAAACTACGAGTCTCACGTTCTTAGGAATAGAAATAGATTCAGTAGCAATGGTTTTCAGATTCCCGGAGAGACCAATTGGCAGCTTGACACAGTTATTGGCATAGGGGGAATGGCCCAAGAAAATTACACTTAAAACAGATGCAATCCCTAATAGGTCACCTAACCTGCCGAGTGGTAGGGTACGCCAATATTCGCTAGCGACAAAAGGGGTGACTGTACCACACCACTATATAAGATATCTAGAACACATGAAGAGCGACCTTAGAGTTGGCAGCACTTCCTAGGAGAATATACCGGAGGTATGGTATGGCAGATGGAAGGAATAACTAAGCACAGATGCAGCTGCATACAGATGCAGCAGTCACAGTAGGATTAGGAGCATGTTTCAAAGGGAGGCTGGTGCTCAGAAAAAGGCCAACCCATGGTAGGGCACACCAATCTTAAAAAATCTAACTTCTTAGAGTTGCTTCCATTGTCGTGGCGTTCATCTGGGGAAGAGAAATGAGGAACAAATGCATTAATCTTTTGGTGTGATAAACTAGCGGGTAGCTTCAAGTCATAACAAGCAGATCTCTCCTCTCCTCACAGTTTTAGTTCCGCTTATGGTAAGTAACGTCACGAATGCCAGTTCGCTAGGCACGTGATTTGGACCATCAAGCGGTACTCGCTTGCCACCACTTTAAGTTATGGCCCTAAAGCTGCCCCCAAAAAACTCTGACTCTCACTGACTATGTACATCCCTGTCCTGGCAGCTAAAATGGTTAACACTACACCATTCACTCCAGCAAAAACAGGTTATAGCATCAGTCCTTCACAAGCAATTAGACAAGCAATTAGCATTTACACTGCACACTCCATTCAACCACATATAAACTTTTCTTAATCTTAGATTAATATTCCAAAAAAGGTGGACAGTGCATAATATACAAAAAATAAGAAAATGGTGTTATAATAAAATGAGATACAATAGGTACAACAGTTATATAATAAAAAGGATAAAAATATTCACAGACCCTACTCACTAGGAAGTCCTGTATCCCGGGGCGGGAAGAAAGAAAAGAACATCGGGTCCATACACACGGTTTTAGCATGTCCCCTCAGTGAGAACAAAGTATAGGGGCTACAAGGATTTTTAAACCATTTCATGAACCACCCCTACTCCTGGATGCATGAGATGTCTAGGAATGTCCAGATTTACGACTAGCAAAAGCACTCATTCCCCCTCAGGTAGACAGATTCCATATAAATGTAGATAAGTACATTTATTGGGATAAGACCAACCATTCCTCTCCTGTATAATTATCAATTCCTCCAATAGCAAACATGACCTGGTGTAATCCATATTTCCCAAGATATTAATAACTCTCCGTGGCAATGGAATAAGGGCTCCATGTTGGGTATCATTTTTTAAAGGGCCCTACTTTCCAATTCACAAATATAATATTGGTTTCTATCTTACATATTTCCAATACGAAAATAAATTTATTTTACATGTATGACTGTCCTTAAAATGACCTCTAGTGTACCCACCAGACCCATGCTGAAGAGATTCCAGATACACGGTTCGGCTCACATTGTCTGGAAAAGGAGATCTGGTTCCAGACTTCACTAATCGTAATATGGACAAAGGACTGTTTCCAGGTGAGAATGGTATTTTATTGGTCCTTTGCAAGAACTAATACCAATAGTTAACCCATTCTTGCCAAGTCACTACACACTTTCCTGACAGTAACTGATCCTGACAATGCCTCAAATGACAACATCTGGTTTAGGGCAGGGACAACTCAATTGCTGACGGTCTCTCTCATCGCCAGCTTACAGGTGTTTCAGAAGAGATGACCGGAAGCACGGAGAGAGTGGTTTGCCGGGTCCCACAATTCTTGTGGAAACTGGCTTCAGAAGCCGGTCCTCTCTAATGGAATCCCTGGACAGGGTACACCAGAGGTGCTACGACAGGGTCTGGAGTAGATGTGTAGCACAAGAATCGGCACAAAGATCCTTACGCTCCCACATATGACCTGAAAATTTAGCTGCATTGTAGGAAACAGGGAGTGTTGGGAAAACAGTAGAAAAAATAGATACAGCACTGTCAATTCTATTCCAGTTTTTCGGGTGGGAGGATGTGATTTCGTTACCCTGCAATTCGCAGGGTAACAAAAAGGCTGGAAGCAAAATTACTTGATGCCCTCCCCAAAATTTGTCATTCCCCCTTTGAAACTGCATTGTTTTTTAAAACAGCATTCTGCTTGACATTTTATGACGCCTTTAGGTTAGGAGAAACTAGTATCACCATCACTAAAAAGCTGGGGGCATCATTTCACAGATGTAGTTCTGGGAACTAATAGTCTACGGTCCAATAAAGATTCTCCAAGACTGACCAGCTAAGAAAGGGTAAAATAGTTCCCTCATGGCCATAGGTGGTGAATGCTGCCTGGTTGTCCTCGACATTACTAAAGCAACGACCAACAAACAGGCCCTCTTTTAATCACCAGGATGGCAGCTCCTTTCAAAATTTCAATTTACAGTGGTTATGAAGGCTAGTCTGTCACTATCCTTGCACCAGCGAATCCTTTGGCTCCCATTCATTTGGATCGGGGCTGCCACAGAGGCTTTCTCATGGGCCTCCCAGAGGACCCAGTTAAACAAGTAGGCAGGTGGAGGTCCCAAGCTACAGGACATACGTCCACCTCCAGCTAATGGTGTTTGTAGGTTGTTTGCTTCTGTTTTCCCAGGAATAGGAGCTACACGGTAGGGGTGTTGGTCATTCCCATGTTTATTCGCATCAAAGAGAGCAGACACGCCCATATGGACGCAACTGGGTATTCCACAAAATGTCGCCCATATTCGCTGGAGGGGATTAGGCGTCTTACATGGCCCAGTTTCCTCCCAGAACTATGCAAATAAAT
The DNA here is from genome assembly GCA_019447015.1 of Hymenochirus boettgeri. Lineage (NCBI taxonomy): Eukaryota > Metazoa > Chordata > Amphibia > Anura > Pipidae > Hymenochirus > Hymenochirus boettgeri. The sequence goes on from CM033476.1 coordinate 50,444,363, forward strand.
ATGAGGTCCCAGCGCCTAAAGTGATCCTTTTATAAATGCGGGGCGGGCGGCAACGACGTAGGTAGTCTTCGTACCATTGATTTAATAAGGGATATAAAACAAGGCATAGCTAGCTGTCTAAAACCTCATAAGTAACATTTATTATAATTTGGTCAGAAATATCCCTAAGGTATGTTGGAGGGGAGCACAGATAGCAAGGCCATAGAGAAATGTTAGGAGAAAAGTCAACGCCACCGTATCAGCCTTCCCGCCACAATGGCGGCATGCTATAAGGCATAGAGAGCTTGAGGGAGACAATTCTAATGCATGGCACATTGGTTTCGTATTGGGGAGTTAAGCTGGCGGGAAGGAGCAGCTTGTGGCTGACGGCGCAGGCTGGCTCCAACCTGTCAGCAGGAGACTCATGGAATCGTTGGTTTCATACATGCCGGTTGTTAGGAAACCACTGGCATTTGTTATAATACTGTTTACATTACTGTTTTTATTAATAAAGCTGTGGCCAAATTATTTTCAACCAAATTCATTGGTGTTGTGTGTTTATTATATTGGTCTCAGTAAAGTATAAGTTGATTGTTATGTAATTGTTTGCCCCAGGTAAGTTCACACAGAAGCCAACAAAGATAATATCAATAAAGCCAGGGCCAGATAACATACACTCATCAAACTCTTAAGGAGAACTTAGTCCAGACATACAGTGCACCAATATTTTGCCCGATCCACAACATTCAATTGGTCCAAATATTAACCGCAGTTCCAATTTCCAATTTTCCCTGACCCCTTGACAAAATTGAGCGGTTGATCAAATTACGATGATCATCTTCTATTCCTTCCACTGATTTCTGCCTGAAACAAAAGTCGACAGTGCAACAAGGGAAATTTCAACTGATTTTCTGATCAGATTTTCGTTGGAACAAAGCAATCAGAAATTTCATCTGAAAAAAATCTGTCCTGCTTTAAAGTTGCAGTAACCCATTTACAAATGGGTGATGTATTAAATCCTCACTACAGGATCAATGTGGCTTTCAGAAAAATGAAGCACTATGTATTAAAACATTTAATAGAACTTACTTTTGACTTTGTTAGCAGAGCTAAAGTATGTTCCTCTTAATCCGTTAGCTCTATAAGATTTCCATGGATCACCGTACAAGACAACAATATGAGTAATCACCATTTTCTGTACACTTCACATGTACTATTATTTTACTGTACGTAATGCAGAGAATCACACATCCCACAACTAAAAATCTTATGTGAGTTTTGGGGTGGTATAATGGCGGCTAGGCCTTAAGTATCTGGAAGGATAGAGCAGAGCAAGAGAGATTTTCAAATATACATTACTGGGTGACTAGTTGTTAAAATGCAGACAAGCCAAGAGCAAATCTCATTGAAAACAGAGAGATTCTTAACTACTTTGATGTGCACGGTGCCACAGTTGAATAAAGACATAGGTCGATTTAGTCAAAATTTTATATCATATCATGAACTCTACCTAACGTTGATCCAGAGGAAGGCAAAAAAACCCAGAATGAAGAGGGAAGTGTAATTTTTTCATTTTGTTCTGTTACACTTTCATTAAAAGGCATGTCCCCCCAATCGAAAAATAAAATCAAACCTAATTACCTAGACTCGCTAGGTTACAGGTGTTGGGGCTACTAAATATACGTACCAACACTCGTTCCCTCAGCTTTTTTGCTGCTGCTCCTGCCATGTTTTCTGTGCACGGCCAGCAGCAAAAGGGGCCAGCCAGCAGCGCAGCAGTGATTGTCTGAGACATTGCTGATACTGATGTCTGTGCCCTTCTCCCATATTGGTAAGCTAACTACTTTCCATACCCAAATCCTGGGGTTTCGTGTTCTCTCTGTCAGCTTGCTTGAACGCTCCTTTGCTCTCAAGCAGTGCCTTTCTTTGGACATAGGTGCACATATGCACAAGGGTGGAGGGGAGAAGGCAGTAGGGGGGGGCTGACAGGAGAGATACAGCAGCAACACAGGATAGTGGTTTGGGTCATTATTTATGGTAAATAATCTTTAATATAAGAAACTTTGGGGTGAGGCAATAAATGGGACTGAAATGGCCAAATCAGTAAACCCCAAAGTATTATCGGGTTAGGTTGGGTAGTGTAAGTAATACAAAGTGCAAATAATTCAAGTGTGATAGCAGCAATCAGTTGTGTTCGTTACAGCATACTGTGGTACAATAGAAAGGAGGGCCTGCCCAGAGCTTACAGTCTAGAGGAGATGGGATTATGAAACATAAGTGAAGCAGATCAGAAGCTGTAACTAAGTTGTCAGTGGATTATAACTAGCGGGTCTGCGATGAGGTACATAAGAGGGGTAGAAGTGTCCCGGTTAAGATTGTAACCTTACAATACAAGGATTGTGGAAGCACTCCAATTAGGCTAATTTACAACTACATTTACGTGGAAGTGCTACTGATCTGGTTATACAAACATAGAATGTTTCACAGGTAGTATACTAAAACCCCTTTGTTTAAAAGTATGCCAGTGTGCAGATAATACATATTGTATGGGGACTAGGAATGTGCATTGATTTCTTTTCTATGTTTGAGATTGTACCTTGCCCGAAGAGTTTGAGGTTGCATTTGAAGATGTGAATGATGGCGAGTGGCATATAAAGCGAGGAGAGAGTTCCAGAGCAGAGGGGCAGCATGAGAAAAAAGTCCTGTATACGGGCGTGGGAAGAGTGATAAGAGTGGTTGGAGGAGAGATCGGAGAGATCATTAGCAGAGCAGAGGTTACACCTGGATATCTGTTTATCTGTTTATCAGACCATAGATGTATGGGGGGGCTGTATTGAGAGAGGCCTTGTAGTTGTAGGTAGAGTTAGCAGCTAAATTGGGATCCTTTGGGTAATGAAAAGCCAGTTGAGAGATTGACTGAAAGGGGCAGGGTGTGATTCTGGCAGCAGAGTTAAGGATTGTTGAAGGGGTGCCAGTCGGTTGCTTGGTAAACCACATAGGACGGTGTTTTATAGTCGTCAGCGAGAGATAATAAGGGCATGAACTAGAATTTTGGTAGGCAATAGAGGAGTAGTTAAATTGTGCTACCATGTAGTTTTGAATAGAGCTCATACCTAACCAAGACCACCTAATCACAAAGGGATTAGTGCAATGCTGGGATATCTGGCAGGTAAGAAGCGTGGTTGGTAATATACGTTGCCCTGTTTGCAAAGCAGTGAAGTAGAGTAAGGCATGTGAAACACTCCACATTCCACAAGATGGCACCAACTGCTGCAATATTTTTCAATTCTCATCCATAAATACAGTATATAAAATGTATTTTTACATGTTTACATCTCAATATTTTTGACACAAATATCAATTTCTGAGGCAAGAAATGACCTTTAAAATTAGCTTTTTAGGGACAATATAAAACATTCACATTCAATGTATTGCATAAGCCACTGTAGTTCTTTTTAAACTAATACGTCTCTTTTCTGTGTAAAGGTTTGCTTGCTGAGCTTTTTATGCTCCTTTGGTGATCTTTCAAGTCATTTAGAGCCCTTTTTAAAAAGCTGGGTATAGCAAAATTTGTAAGCAGCATGGTGGCTCATGGTAGCACTAATGCCTTGCAGCGCATGAGATTCTGAGTTGAATTCACCCTGGGGCATCTGCAAGGAGTTTGTATGTTCTTCATACTTGCGTGGGTTTAAACTGGGCTCTGGTTTCCCCACATCATAAAGACATACTGATAGGTTGTATGTGTCAAATAAATCTTCGGGGGAGGGCCTGATGAGAATGTAATTGGCAAAAGATGTTGGCGCTATAAAATCACAATATAATAATTATAATTGTGGTTATCGTAGTAGAATACAATACCAATGTGGTATTAAAGAAATACCATGCAGTACAATTACGATTGTCATTGTAAAACACAATTGTAAAAGCGTGATACCACTTTTTAGTGATGACTGTGCCTTTACAAATATTGCCCTTATAGCCATATTTATTATAAAAGGCACGTGTATCGCTGTTTGCAATACCACAAGTTTGAAGGGCGTGTCCACCCTGAAAATAAACTTTTAGCATAAGGTAGGTAACCCCTGCCCACCCCAACGTGCCGATTATATTTCTTAAAAAAAGTTAGATCTCTACTTAACAGCCCCTTACACTCCCGCAGCGTCTCCTCCTGCCTCCCTGTTTGGAGGAAGTCGCACAGACGCGGCTGCCTTTAATGGAGATGCCTCGGGATAGAAGAGGCTGTAAGTATCGATGTGCGATGTACAATTAATATGCGGATGTACCTTTTAACTTCAATCGTAATTGTGCTATTACCATACTACCACATGTTATTGTAGGGCAGAGTGGTTGTTTTTAAATATGTCCCTCAGTCTTGAGGTCCTGACTCAAATTTTTTTTACCCATTTCACCAGAAGAAAGAGAAGAGAGACAAAACTAGGCTAGTATTCTTGGTCCAGAAAAAAAAAGTTTCTCTACATTATCAAGTTGAGATGTGTTAACCTAAAAGGTCACCTAATAAGCAGACAATAAAGACCGGCCACTTTCAGTGGTGTAGAGGTTTGTGGGGCCTGGAGCCAAAGAGGACCCTATCAGGTCCCCCTGCAGGCATTTCCATGTACCTCATGTACTTTAGCCCAACAAACCCCCTTTTGGATTGCAAAAATGGGATCTGAATTGCACTAGTGTTCTCTAGCCCTACAATCCCTATCCTGCATTTGTGCAGGCCCGTCATATCGCGGAAGGAGGCACTGCGGTGGTCTGACAATGGCGTTATGGCGGCACGCTCCAACTTTATCAATGTATCAATACAATAGCATGCAACATTCTTTGTTTTTATAAAATCATCCAACTATTTTTGAAACTACAAAATGAACTTGCCATCACAAATCAAAGACAGTTTCCATATTTTTACTTTTCTCACAGTAAAAACTCTTTCCAAACTTTAAAACTAAACTTAATAAAACTAAACTAAGGATTCCACTCTGAGGTGCTGTATTGGTAAACAATGCACCAGATAGTTTATTGGTTGGCCCATTAATGTATTTGGGCACAGTGGTCGTATCTCCATGCAGGTGCCTTTTCTCTAGTGTGCATGATTTAACTTATCCAATCTGTCTTCATATTCAAGCTCCCCCATTTCCCCTATTAATTTATTGAGCCTTCTCTGAAGGATTCCAAAACTTCACCGCTTTCCAAATGCCTTCCCAGTGCTTTGTAAAGAATAATATTTTTCTCCATACCCGTCTTATACAAGACAATACCAGCTGGCTCTGTGTTGCCACCTGGCACTGCTTGCTTCCTTAAGTTAGTTATCCACCTTAACTCCAAGTTCCTTTTCCAACAGAGATTCATTAACACAGAGCCATTTATAGTTTATCAACATTGAATCTCATCTTCATTAGCAGCCCCATGGGGCATATTTATAAATATTTAAAATCCACAATTTCACAATACCGTGCCTTTAATGTATTTTTACATTCTCGATCATCAATTGTATGGCCATGGTCAGATTTTTACTGCGACCGTGAACATAATGTAAATCACCTATCCAATATCATTGCTCCAATGTTACAATATCTAGATCCCCCTGCAACAATTGCAGATCATCTGTAGCTTTTAATGGTTGACAAAGTTTGTTGTCGTCAGCAAACACAGAAACCTTGCGACAATACCCACTTCCTTATTATAATAAACAATATAAATGGAGTGGCCCCCAACGCAGAACCCTTTGGCACCCCACTTAAGCACTTTAGTCCACATTGACAAAGCAACTAAATCGTACTTTACCCCCAAAAACTAAATAAACAGCCCCCAACTCTAGACCTAGGTTTAAAATCACCAAATCTCCTCTAAAGGTAGTTACCAAGGGAGGGAGGGGGGAGAACTCCCACTGCGCATGCCACAATCCTCTCAGAGGAGCAGGAGGGAGACGAAATGGATTACACACAGAGAGGATTACTCTCTTTAGTTTCCTGGACTTTCTCAGGCCCTGCAGGACAACAATATGCATTACAAGAGAAAGGGAGACGCGAAAAAGGTGGTGTACCGCGCTGTCAGTCAAAATGTTTACAGGGTAACCCTTTTGAGAAAAAAAAAAAAAATAACAAAGTGGATATAGAGTGATACCTTTATTGGCTAAGCAAGCAAGCTTTATGTACATTCTAGTTCTCTGTTCAAGCTGGCTACAATGAACTGTGGTGCTCTCAATATATATATACAACATTCAGCTCATAGATCAAATAACCAGAATAAAGGAATATTGTGTGGAAGGTGTTAACAAAGTCATATAAAGGGGTCTGCAAGGGACAAACAGATAAGGTACAAGATACTGTGGATCAAAGTGGCTGATATAAAAGTGGTGTTACTGAAGTGTGAAGTGAAAGGAATTCCATGTAATTAACTGGCCCGTGTCTCTACGGATGTTTGTGTTTCTGGCTTGGTGAGGCAGTTCTTAATCTATATGTTTGCCATAAATCCAAGGCCCAGGTTTCAGTCTCTCCAGAGAGTTGAAAGTTTTCATTAATTTGTACTCCCATACCTTTCTTTCATTCTCTGTTTTATAAGTCCACCTGAAGACCAAGATTTGTATATCATTTATGGAGTGGTGGGGCTGTTAAAATGGTTCCCTACTGGTGTGTCCAGTTTTTTATTTATTATAGTAAAGCGGTTGTGTGTATTCTCTTTCTCAGGCTTTGGCCAGTCTCTCCTATATACAGTCCTCCTGTTGGGCATCTAGTGCACTGTGTTAAGTACACCACATTGTATTGGCCATGGATGCTGTATTCCTCTAATGTTCCTGGAATCTGTGTTTTGTTGAATTAAAGATGTGTGTGCAGGTTTTGCATTGTTTTTTGCCAAAAAGGCGCTTCTTGTTATTAGTCTTTTAGATTTGAGGGGGTTGATGCCAGAAGTGGTGAGTCTGGAAATATGTTTGTTTGAGCCTCTCATCCTTGTGAAGGGACACATGTAGATCCTTGGCTATTTTTCTGAGGGTTTTAGTTGGGAAATGTATGTGACGACTAGAGGGATTCGATGTTTCTGTTTTTGTTTGTATTGCAGAAGTTGACTTCTGGGAATCCTGGTGGCTGAAGTATAGTTAGTATTTGAGGTTGAATAAAGTCATCGTCCATCCAGTCAAACCATCTAGCAATATCCTCATTTCGCCTAACTGTTGATCCGGGAAGGCAAAAACAAACCCACCAAATTTATGAAGGGAAAATAAATTTCACTACTTAAAGGGCAATTATAGTGAGAAAATTGTTTTTTTTTAATTTCTTCTAATGTATCCTATAAGTCATCCCACTCCACAGAGTACCTTAGTTTCTTTTAAATCTACATTAGTCCCCGAGATATAAGCCTTTGAATATGCTGTGATTTGTAGGAGCTGCTACACCTCATGTCACTCAAAGGCACACACCCACACAATCAAAGCTCCCCTGCAGTACTGTCACACACTCTCTCACCCACACTATATGTACCATGTGCACATAGTCAAATGTGTAGTGCTAAACACAATCAATAAAACATTAACCCAGCATATGAGCATAAAACACTATAAAACAAGCCCCTCCCCCAAAAAAATCTATATACATACAAAACCAGTGACTCAAAGGAAACATAATACAGTATATATAATACAGTAATACAGACTATATACCAAACAAGACACACCAGTGCAATCATGAAATAAAACTAAAGCAATTGAAAGTAACCGGACAACAAGCAGTGTCACTGTTTGTGAAGGTCTCACTACAAGCTGCTGTTACACTGACTCTCTCTCAGTGATTATGATTCAGCTAAGCAGGGAGAGATATGACTTTAGGTAAAAAGTAAAAACAATTAGCAAAGTTAGAGAAACAGGCAGAGTCAGTAAATTTGTGAAAGAATCATCACGCACCACTTGTCCTCCTCTCTCCCCCTTTGCCCTCCCTTCAGCATATTGCACTTTATTCCACACTTGCAGTTTAGCTCTGGAAGGAGGAGGGGTCAACAGGATGTCGCACTTCATTTAAAGTCCTTTCAACTGACAATGTCGGACTCTGTATACAGCCCGTCACTGCTTAGGGGGAGTAGACAGAGAGGGAGGGGGACTACACAGCTTGGTACAAACTTCTGCCTGTGAAGAAACGAAGCCACACAGAAACATGAAAGTAAGGCAGCTTATACTAAGTGATCTATACATTGTATGCAGACAAAGTTTTTTTTTCACTATAGTTGCCCTTTAATGTATCAATACCCGTAACTTGCAACATTCCTTGTTTGCAGAAAACTCATCCAGCTTTTTTTTTTAAACTGACCAATGAACCTGCCATAACAACGTCCACTGGAAGACAGTTCCATAGCTTTACCGTTCTCACAGTGAAAACCCTTTCCAAACTTGAAGCCTAAACATTTTTTCTTCAAGTCTTTAGGGATGTCCTCGTGTCCTCTGTCATGTTCTTTGGTGAACAATGCCCCAGATAGTTATTTGTATGGCCCGTTAATGTATTTATACACAGTAATCATATCCCCACACAAGCGCCTTTTCTCCAGCGTACATAATTGTAACTTTTCCAGTTCTTTCATATTCAAGCTCCCCCCATCCCCTTATTTAATTTAGTTGCCCTTCTCTGAACCCTTTCCAAAAATGTCTTTTGTACACAGGATTCCAAAACTGCCACTGCATATTCCAAATGAGGCCTTACCAAAGCTTTGTAAAGAGGAGAATAACATTTTCTCCCTTAAATCCATACCTCTCTTTATACAAGACAATACCATGCTGGGTCTGGCTGTTGCCACCTGGCACTGCTTTCTACCTTTAAGTTGTTATCCACCAAAAACTCAAGATCCCTTTCCAACAGGAATTCATTAACACAGAGCCATGTATAGTATAAGCAGCACAAGGTTTTTTAAGTCCAAAATGGCATCACCTTACATTTATCAACATTGGAATCTCATCTGCCACTTTTCAAGCCCAATGTGACATCAGCTTGGTCGACAAAGTTTTGTGTCGTCAGCAAACAGAAACCTTGCTGACAATACCACTTCCAAATCATTAATAAATAGATTAAATAGAAGCGGCCCCAACACAGAACCAAGTAAACTACATCTACTGCTATGTAGAGTCTAAATTTCTACTTACTTCCTATAAAACCAAGCAAGTTATTTGACAAGATCTATTCCTCCTAAATCCATGCTGGTTACTACTTATAATGTCAGGCCTGTGAAACATACTCTAGAATATGTTCCCTTATTAAACTTTCCAGGATCTTCCCCACCACTGAAGTTAAACTACAGGCCCGTAATTACCCGCTGTGAACGACTACCCTTTTTAAATATTGGAACAACATCAGCCTTTTTCCAATCCAGAGGCACACATTCGGACATGAGGGAATCTGCCAAAAATAAGAACAATGGCCATAAAAACTGAACTTATCTCCCTAAGGACCTGATGGATAGATGTCAAGAGTAGTTGTTACAGCCTGGTAATTACAGACTTATGAGTTTAACTTGTTAGTAGTAAAGATACTGGAAAATTTGATACGGGAACATAACATTCTAGAGTATGTTTTAAGGACTGACCACCCTGGTATTAACACTGAGGTATTGTTTTACAGACTAATAAGTGTGTTCAGTTTCCAATGGACTGTGGGTGGTAAGCAGAAGAAAATGTAATTTAATCCCCATAGATTTTAACATGGTACTCTGAGTCCATGAAGTCCATGAAGGCAAAAAATGTGAAAAATAAATAATTAAGTTAGAAGAGATGGTAGTTTGGAATGAGGACACAAAAGGAGCTTTTGTGTCCACAGTTACCAAATAAATAAAAGTGTTCTTTTTGAAAGGAGGGAGCTCAACAAAAAATCATCGACAAATGAGTCCAAGGTCAGGTCGGAATAGGAAGGGGTTTGAAGTAGAACACAGGTAGAGTTTAGGAGACGTAGGGGCATATTTATTAAGGTGTCTTTAATGTTTTGCCTCCTGATATGACCTATTAGTGTAACAATACACCAGAGTTTATTGTATGGCCCATTAATAAATTTGTATAAAGTGATCAGTCCCCACGCAAACATTGCTTCTCCAATGTAAACAGCCCTAACATTGTCTAATTCTGCCTGCAGGTCAGCCCATCCATTCCCTTTATTATTTTAGGTGCTTCTCTCAACTTCTTCCATTTCAAGATGTCCCTTTTGTATAGGGATTCCAAAAACTGCACCACATATTCCAAAGAAGCCTTACCAGTGCCTTGTAAAGAGGGAGAATAAATCTCTCTTTATACAAGACATATCTTGCTAGCTCTAGCCGTTGCTAACTGGCATTGTTTGTATAGCTAAGTCGTTATCTACCAGAACCCCCAAATCTTTTTCCGGTCGAGATTCACTTAACACAGTTAACAAAGTTATTTATGGAGTAGGTGGCACAGGGATATTAAATCCCAAATGCATCACCTTTCATTTATCAAACATTGAATCTCATGCTGCCCATTTTGATAATCTATCTAGGTCTGCTTGCAGCACTGCACATCATTGAAGCTTCCAAAGTTCTTCATAGTTTAGTGTCATGCACGTCGGACTAGAGACTTACACCAACATTCAGATCAGCCAGCGCATCAATCGGTTTAAAACAAAGTATCTTTATTTCAGCAAATAGCTACAAAAACAGCAAACACATTGCCTTACGCGTTACAAGCCACGTGCGGCTTTACTCATAGGCTTAGTCTAGGCTCCTCGTGGAGCCTATGAGTAAGAGCTGCATGCGGCTTGAAATTCGTAAGGCAATGTGTTTGTTGTTTTTGTAGCTATTCGCTGAAATAAAAGATTAACGGGGAGATCCAAAACTGTGCTGCGTAACTTACCTTAGCCCGATCCCGCGATACAATAACTGACGTAAACGAGATTACGTCAGTATTGCATCACGGGATCGGGCTAAGGTACGGAGCGCGACCTTAACGGTCTTAAACCTTTACCGTTAGGAGATAGAATTACTGGTATTAATACATATACTGTAGTTCTGGTTGGTACAAGCATGTATATTATATTATGTATATATATTATATTATATAGTATCCCTGTACAACCCAGAACTACAGTATATGTATTAATACCAGTAATTCTCAATATATAGAGATCCTGTACCAACCAGAACTACAGTATAGTATTAATACCAGTAATTCTCAATATTATATAGTACCCTGTACCACCAGAAACTACAGTATATGTTTAATACCAGTAATCTCAATATTATATAGTGTCCCTGTACCAACCAGAACTATAGTTATGTATTAATACCAGTAATTTCTCAATATTTATGTATCCCTGTACAAACCGAACTACAGTATATGTATTAATCCGGTAATTTCATTATTATATGTATCCTGTACCAACCACAGACTACAGTATATGTATTAATACCAGTAATTCTCAATATTATATAGTTTCCTTGTACCAACCAGAACTACAGTATATGCATTAATTCAGTAATTCTCAATATTTTTTAGTTTTAGAAACTTATCCAGGCCTTTTTTAAAGCTATTTAATGAACTTGCCGTTACCCAATCTGCAGGAAGACAGTTCCACAGTTTCACCGTTATCAACTGTAAAGAAACCTTTCCTAACCGAAGATGAAACTTCTTTCTTCCAACCTTAAAGGATGGCCATGAGTCCTATATATGACCTATAAGTAAACAATGCACCAGAGAGTTCATTGTATAGCCCAGTTAATATTATTTGTATAAGGTTATCAATCCCCACGCAAAACTTAGCTTCTCCAATGTAAAACAAGCCCTAACTGTCTAATCTGCTGCATATCAAACCCCCCATTCCCCTTATTAATTTAGTTGCCCTCCGTCTGAACTGCTTCCATTTCCAAGATGTCCCTTTGTATATGGGATTCCAAAAACTGCACCACATATTCCAAATGAGGCCTTACCAGTGCCTTGTAAAGAGGAGAATATCTTTCTCTCTTGAATCTATTCCCCTCTTTTCCATTACAGATGCACTTAACACAGAGTTATTTAGGTGTGTAGGTGGCACAGGGATTATTAAATCTCAAATGCATCACTGTAGCAACTGTAAATCGGGGACGTGCTGTGGTTATACCAATATGTATCACCGTAGCATATAATCTGGATCCTTATAGGGAGTCAGGTTGCCTAAAGGTGCTTTTTAGTTTCAACTGCAAATTGTGTCAGGAGTGCCGGAGTCCATTCTCAGACCTGCAAGTTTATCTACTTAGCCCCTGGATATGTGCTAGCAGAAGGTGAAATGGAAAGGGAAGGCAAATTTGTACAAACTGCCTAAAATGTCCTATATTGTCCTTCCCTATTCCAATAGTGTAATGCTATGGATGTAAGGGAAGGGCAGATGGATTAATGCATATTGAGCATGAGCATGTCTGACTAGAGAATTGGACTAAGTCTCACGCTCTTGAAGTCACAGGGGTGTGGTTTAACCTCCCATTTTGACTATCCCATATAAAAATAGGAATCTCAGCTCTGTAGTAAATTTATGTAATTTGTGTAAGTGTAATTTCGTCTTGTTCCTAATATATTTCGTGCTATAATTATTGATTGCATCATTTGTTGATGGTCATTTAAATGGTAATAGTGAGATAGTACCACACATACATATACACATTTCCTATAAAGAATAGCTATACCCCCACTCATTGGTAGCTCCTAAAAACTCAATTCAATCTCCTATGAAGATATATATATTTTATAATATAAAGGATATATATATTCCACAGGTGCCACAATGTGGGCACTCACCCTCAGATTGTTTAGTCCAACATTGCAATATTTAGCTCTTTTGGACTTTGAATAAGTGCTTGGTATTATTACAAAACTGTCTAGAAATGTAAGAAATAATTCCACTCATCAGTGGGACCCAGGCAGCCCACCCGTGTATTCTTCTCAGATCACAAATTATCCCAACTGAGGAACTTCGATACATTTCTTTTAGCACTGAAAAATGATGTTCCCTTGAGTTAAATTTCTATCTCTGGAGAGAAGGAAAAGCAATTACGGATATCATGCTATGTTTGCTCCAGTGTACATGCTGGCTAAGAGTGTTTGGTTTAGGAAAGCAGTGGATCATGTAGACCTTATGAGTGCAATCTGATGTATGTAAATCAACTTAGCAGCAGGTGTTAGATGTGCAGATGTTTTTTTCTTACATTCACACACAGCAAAAGTTGGAAGAATGCTCTCTATTCTTTTCTACAGAAGGACTTTTCATTGATGCGGTGATAATATAAACCTTTTGCTACATTATTGTTTTTCTAATGAAATAACGCTAAATCACAAAAATTTTGGGGAAACAACACTGGTCTTAAAAACAGTACCGTATTACTCAGCATTTTGAAAAGGGTGCATGCTAAAATTGCATTTTAAAGAGCGTAAACATACACTTGGACCATCTTACTGCATCTGCAACACTTACTTGGCCCTTTCTTGGGCATACTAAGTAAGAGCCTAGGTTTAGATAACCCAGCTCTGCTTCTAACATCCTCACTTTCTAATAGGTGACTCCAACTCCACCAATGCACTGCCTGTGTCTGTCCAAGATAAACCCCAGAATCTAAGCATTTTCTGGCTGATTAGGACATTTGGGGGAGGGGTGTGTATTGATTCTTATAATGGTAATGACATTTCTTAATAGTTGCACCATAATTAGATTTTATTATTTCAAGGGACACTAAAATTTGATAAAATTCTCTCACAGTATTAAAAAATGTTTAAAAGTGCCTGCAATAGTGCAAAGATATTAGGCATGGGGGTAAACCTGCGCAAGCCCCAGAAGAAAATAATGGGGATGGATGGTTTAAACATGTACAGGCCCTAGTAGGTGTTATTTACATATATTAGCTACCTGACAATGAGCACAGAATAATAAGTGACTTAAGAATTAAATCAGTAATTGAGCTGACTAAATAAAAAAACCAAAACATTTTTTTCTTCCTACCCTCCAACCTGGGTTGCCAGATCATTAGTCTAAAAGTCATAAAATGTATTTTATTGCTGTGCTGCTGTGCTGATTGCAAAGGTTGTGCAATTTAAACAACATTAAGTCAGCAATTATACATGTTTTGTTTAGGTGTACCTTCTTGCTTCACTGATCTAGCAACCCTGCCTACAACATTTTCTTTAGGCTGAGGCCACACTGTACCATGCTTGTGTGCGCACTGAAGTGCGTGTGAGCGTGCACTCCTGATTGCGATCACTCAGTGATTGCAATCGGAGCACATGCGGGTGCACAAAAATGTGGATCGATGCGCTCTGATTTACAAATCGCAATGCAGTGCTCCCTAGCGCACAAGTGTGGCACATCAACTGGGCCACAATTGTGCTCTTTTAAAAGCGCAATCGGATTGTGCTTAAATGCGCTTCTGTGTGGCCTAGCCCTAAAATAGGTACACTTTTGAGAAAGAGCTGTGCTAAGATCAGGTTCACTTAATAATGTTGCACCTGCATCTGTTTATTGTTGTGCCTTTTAATAAACATTGGTAATAACAGTTATTAAGAAGAGAAATCCACACTGTACAGCGTCACGGGTATGTATAGTAGTAGTATAGTAATTTTTATGTTGTACAGTATAGTACAAATATTACCAAATATTTGTGTTGCAGACTTGTCATGAACTTGGGCATCAGCCTTGTGTATTCAAGCGTAGGTGTGTATATTAGGCCTAAGATCGGTGATAAATTCTATGTGATTTCCCAGACAGTTTACTTTAACTTTAAAAATTCCATATTTATACCTATACAGCTATGTGATTGCTCTAAAAGCAGTATGCGTCAGTGCGTGCATGAACGTGTGCATGCGTGAATCATCATGCCACCGCCGTACACAAGCACCTCGCAATGATGTCAGGCTTGCGCGCTTCGCTGCACGCACTGACGTCACATGCGCGCACAATCGTGCACACAGACACTGCTTTTGGAGGCTTCAGAAGAAGGAACTCCAGGAAGTCTCGGAGGGGCACGAGCTACAGACTCTACGCAGCAGACTAGATGTTAGGAACTTTACATCATGACAGGTAGGCTCAGGAGGGGCCTAGGGAAAAAAAAGGGGGAACAGATTTTTAAAGCTGCTGCTACAAATTAAACTTAACTTGGTTTTACAGTTACTTATCCTTTAATTATTTAATGACAAAGCAAGCACAGATAAATATGTTGTACCGCCATTTTACTTCTCTCAAATTGTTAGTTTCAGTAAATGTTAAGCTGTTTGAGTGAGTATAGTGACCCATTTATTAATTCACTAAATTAATTATGTTTAAATGTTCATATATATTATGGAGGGAGACACCAGTTCTATGAAGTTTATGGAGCTTAGGACTAAAATGTGTCTGGTCTTAAAAAGAAGAAGAACTAGATCCACGATTCAATTCCTTTCTTCTTTTAAATTTAACATCTGTCCAAGATTCTCTTGATTTTCAGCTCATTTTGAAATCTGCCACCTCTATACACCAGAGCTGTCTTATTTGATTATAGAGCATATTCTACAATACATCCAGGTATTAAACTTGGATTAGAATTAAATTAATTCATTTATCCAATCTAGGTGGGGAATGAAGCCGTTATACTTTTATAGCCATAAAGAAACACAGTCTTGTGCTTACCATATACATTAACACAAGAGGCACAGGGGGGAGTGGAAACAGCCCACACAAAGACATTTCTGGGAACTGATTCCCTTTTCAGCAGTAGATCTTTAAATATGAACAAAGAAATCTCTTTTTAATAATCCAGTGTTAATAAATATAAATATAATATATATATATTATAATATATATATTATATATAGTCCTTCTTCCAATGACTGCACTCACAGGACTTCTTTAGCCAAATCTTTATTCACAAATAATGTTGACGCGTTTCAGTCCCCACACGAATGTCCTAAAGAAGTCCTGTGAGTGCAGTCATTTGGAAGAAGGACTTTATATGAGTAGTGTATCTTGCACCCAGGCAGTTTGTACTTCTGATACGTGAGTGCTTCCTGATGTACAAAGATTATATATATATATTTATATATATATATATATATATCTAAATTGGTGGCAGCGGGCACTCCAAAACCTTCAAACGCCTGGGTGCATATCCAAATAGATACAAACTTTGGGGAGAAACGGAGGCACTCGCCAGGACTTGTGAGTAATATACGTGTTATTCACACAGGTGGGTTAACAATGTTTCGCCCCGTGGATGGGGCCGTCTTCAGAACTCTGAGGACGTGATACACTAGTTTAAAAACCTGTTAACATCCATATCCGTGAGGTTGCCTAAAAAATGTGTCATATGTGTAAAAGTGACGCGGCAAAGAACCTATGGGGGGTTGTGATCCTAATGGCAATCAAATGAGGGGGTGTGTCAAAAATGCCACCCATCACAGTAAAGACGAAACTAAACACGGCCAAAGAAAGCCGAGTCTTTCATGCGGGTAACTGTGTCAAAGATTACAAAAACAGTCGGATCATGCATAAAAGGCATCACTAAAATATATATAAAAATGTCATAGTGCAGAAGCATAAAAGTGTAAGGTGCTAACGTGGATATATATAAAAAGTACAGTAAAAAGACATATTAAAAAGGGACCACTACTATGAGGTAATAAAACAGTACATCGGTGGAGAGGCACTGGTGGAGAGGCATGGCCGCTCGAGGCTCACATTTTCAAACCTTTAGCCATTTTTCGGACTCTTTTCTACAACCTTTGGTCCAGAGGATGCCCTCATATATCAGAGATAGTACACACATTAGAGAAGTGATATACAAAACACAACGATCTCAAGCAATATGATTCTCATGCCTGCGACGTCACTAGTGTATATACCAGTGATCCCCCAATCGGAAGGCATCAATGCCTGTCGTATAGCTCTCACCACAGCACATCACAAAACCTCCACCGATTGGAATGCCTTATGGAATTACTTGAATTGATTGTGACATAACTACTTAGATTTGAAAAATATTTTACAAACAGATCTCGTCAGCGCCATTACAAACCACACATTACAAACCACACTATATAGAAAAACAACCGATAGAAACTCGATCTTACACTATAAAAGACTGTCATCCTACGTCCCTTAAAAAATCCATTCATACAGCCAGGCCTTACGTGTGTTGAGAAACAACAGCAAACCAATCAAGCGTACTCTCAATTAGAAGATCTCAGTTAGAGAGTTATCAGACAGACAATACCCGAAACAACTCATTAACGCCTCTTTCGCCAAAGCTAAGGAAACAGTTTTAAACAAACGTGATAATCAAAAACAAAACGTGATGTGATGAGGACTACATACAGAATACAACCCAAGAACGCCTATGGTTCAAAAAGTAGTTGACAACATTGGAACATAGTCAAAAATGACAAGGCCCTTCATTCAATAATACATATATCCAACAGACCTTCAACGTGGGCGTTCTTTAAGAAATATATTGGTAAACAGATCTATCTCTGAACATCCAAATACAACACCCAAGGCAAACCAGGTTGTTACAGATGCCCAAATTGCATTACGTGCAATGGAATGCTATCAGGAATGACATTTCCACAACCCAGACGGGCAAACGTATCAAAATCAAGGGACGTTACACCAGGCACTAGTCGAAACATCATTTATTTAATGTGTACCCTTGTGGCTCATATTATATAAAAAGACTTCACGCACTTCAGGAACGCATGGCGAATCACCGCATGTCTATCAGACAGCCTTAGCGGATAAAAATAAAAATCTACAGAGTAAATACGGAGATATGGCGTTGGCCAAAACATTGCAGCCTGTTAAATCATGCCATTAGTAGCCTACATTGGATGATCATTGATGTTTACTACTAAACATGCAATATACACTCGACCCAGAAAGACAACTTTTGAGACGTGAAGCCAAATGGATTCACGCTGGGAACTTTAGCACCACGGGGACTAAACGACACAGTGGTCTCTACAATGTTTTCTATAATGGTTCCACTATAGTCCAGAGGTGTGCAAGCAGTTGCACACAGTGAGAACGTAAACCATGTGATGTAGTTGCCTATCTTGTTATTCTAAGTGTCTGGACTGATTGTGTACATCTTTTACATTTTTACTATTTTAGTCACCATATTTGGCCTATCCAACAGTAACCTGTACATCCTTTTTTTGATTTAATGTATTGATCATTCCGTTACGTATATTATACCGTGAATTTATAGGTATACCTAGAGTAGGGCACTCTCTACATCATATATTATTCCACTAGACTTTTGCATTTATATATATTTATCTTACATTACTAGGGATATATACTCCATATTTATACTTATATTTGTTTTAACTACATGAGTTTATCATTCTCATTTTATCACCAAGACGCACTAGTCTCCCATATTTTACTCTACTCACCAGTGCCTCTCCCCCTATGTCCTGTTTTATTACCTCAGTAGTGGTCCCTTTTTATATGTCTTTTTACTGTCTTTTATATATATCATGTTAGCCCTTACACTTTATGCTTCTGCACTATGACATTTTATATTATATTTAGTGATGCCTTTATGGCCATGATCCGACTGTTTTGTTATCTTTTGACACGATTACACACATGAAAGACTCGCTTTCTTTGGCCGGTCAGTTTCGGCTTTACGTGTGATGGGTGGCATTTTTGACACCCCCCCTCATTTGATGGCCGTTAGGATCACACACCCATAGTTTCTATGGCCAGCGTCACTTTTACACATATGACACCATTTTAGGCAACCTCACGGATTGGATGTTACAGGTTTTTAAACTAGTGTATCAGTCACTCAGATGTTCTGAAGACGGCCCCATCCACGGGGCGGAAACATGTTAAACCACGCTGTGTGAAATAACAACACGTATATTACTCCACAAAGTCCTGCGAGTGCCTCCGTTTCCCCCAAAGTTATATATATAATATATATATATTATATAATTTATTATTTATATTATTATATATATATATTTTAAGTAAAATACTGTACCGTATGTACAGTATGTTTATAAAGAGATGCTGTATGTTTATAAAGAGATTCTGTACAGTGATGGTTTATAGAGATGCATGTACAGTATGTTATAAAAGAGATGGTATGTTTATAAAGAGATGCATGTACAGTATGTTTATAAAGAGATGCATGTACAGTATGTTTATAGAGATGCATGTACAGTATGTTTATAGAGATGCATGTACAGTATGTTTATAAAGAGATGCATGTATGTTTATAAAGAGATGCATGTACAGTATGTTTATAAAGAGATGCATGTACAGTATGTTTATAGAGATGCATGTACAGTATGTTTAAAGAGAGCATGTATGTTTTATAAAGAGAATGCATGTAAGTATGTTTATAAAGAGATGCATGTACAGTATGTTTAGAGATGCATGGACAGTATGTTATAGAGAGATGCAGGACAGTATGTTTATAAAGAGATGCATGTATGTTTATAAAAGAGATGCATGTACAATTTGCAAATTAGTACATTACTAATATTTTGCCTATAAAAACACAGGGCATACTTGGAAATGTTGTGTTAACGTCGTCGTTTTGCTATTTCCATTGTATTATAAAGCAGATGTTTTGTTGGTGATGGCGATACGCAGCCATAGAGTTTTTTCTTTTCACTGTGATACTTTACTTAATGCGGCAATGTCACTGGCATTAAATACGAAATACAGTGAAAAGAGAAAATGGGTGCTAGCGCAAATAGCAATGTGTGTGGTGGGTAGTGAGTGGCTGCTTGGAACGAGTTGTTTCGTGGGGGGGTGCACGCGGTGTGTGTGTATGTGCAAGGGGGACTGGCAAGGGGTGGTGTCCACTAGTGCCATCCATGGAGAGTTTTGACTAGCAGGAAGGGCCTCACCCACCTCAACAGACAGGGACCCCGCACCCCACCAGAGACCCTTAAAAGATCTTGGGGTTAAGGGGTTCCACAGCTCAAAACTGGACCCCCTCCCTGGCACCTGTGGCCTTACCTTATATACTCGAGTATAAGCCGACCCGAGTATAAGCAGAGGTAATTATTTTTACCTCAAAATTAGGAATACCTTATTGACTCGAGTATTAGCCGAGGGTTGAAAGACCACATACTGCTTCGTAGCCATGTGCATTCATTACATACTGGTAGCCATGGGAATTACTGGTAGCTATGGGTTACTGGTAGCCATGGGAAATACTGTAGCCATATGTATCACTGATAGCATGGGAATACTGGTAGCCATGGGAATTACTGGTAGCCATAGGAATTATTGGTAGCCATAGGAATTTCTGGTAGCATGGGAGTTATGGTAGCCATGGGAAGGTACTTACAGTTTGGTGTGCAGAGCCTTCTGGACGCCTTACCGATGCAGCCACAAGTCAGGAGGGAAAGCCGGCAGTTTCCCAGTGCTTTGTGGGTGCGCGATGACGTCATCACTTACTACTGGGAAATCGCCGGTTTTCTTACACTGAATCGGCAGCTGCATCCGGAATTATGTAAGCTAGCTTGACCCGACTTAAGTTGAGGTCATTTTTTTTAATAGGTATGATAAATAGTGTTAAAATCACCCAGCGAATTGTCTCTTATTTTCTAACAGGATATGATAAATAGTGTAAACTCACCCGGGAAGTGCTTATTTTATTAAAGATATGAAATAGTGTAAAACTCACCCAGGCGAATGTCTCTATTTTATTAATAGGATAGATAAATAGTATAAAACTCACCCAGGGAAATGTCTCTATTTTATAATAGGATATGATAAATAGTAAAACTCACCCAGGCGAATTGTCTCTATTTATTAATAGATATGATAAATAGTGTAAACTCACCCAGGCGAATTGTCTCTATTTTATTATAGGATATGATAAATAGTTAAAACTCACCCAGGCGAATTGTCTCTATTTTATTAATAGGATGATAAAATAGTGTAAAAACTCACCCAGGCTAATGTCTTGTTTTACACTATTTATCATATCCTATTAATAAAATAGAGACGATTAGCCTGGGTGAGTTTTACACTATTTATCATATCCTATTAATAAAATAGAGACAATTCGCCTGGGTGAGTTTTATACTATTTATCATATCCTATTAATAAAATAGAGACAATTCGCCTGGGTGAGTTTTACACTATTTATCATATCCTATTAATAAAATAGAGACAATTCACCTGGGTGAGTTTTACACTATTTATCATATCCTATTAATAAAACAGAGACAATTTGCCTGGGTGAGTTTTATACTATTTATCATATCCTATTAATAAAATAGAGACAATTCGCCTGGGTGAGTTTTACACTATTTATCATATCCTATTAATAAAATAGAGACAATTCCCCTGGGTGAGTTTTACACTATTTATCATATCCTGTTAATAAAATAGAGACAATTCGCCTGGGTGAGTTTTACACTATTTATCATATCCTATTAAAAAAATGAACCTCAACTTATACTCGGGTCAAGCTAGGACTTACCT
Organism: Hymenochirus boettgeri; assembly: GCA_019447015.1. Taxonomy (NCBI): domain Eukaryota; kingdom Metazoa; phylum Chordata; class Amphibia; order Anura; family Pipidae; genus Hymenochirus; species Hymenochirus boettgeri. Next base: position 50,465,773 of record CM033476.1, read on the forward strand.
AAATTCCGGATGCAGCTGCGAGTCAGGTAAGAAAACCGGCAGTTCCCAGTAGTAAGTGATGACGTCATCGCGCACCCACAAAGCACTACTGGGAACTGCCGGCTTTCCCTCCTGACTTGTGGCTGCATCGGTAAGGCGTCCAGAAGGCTCTGCACACCAAACTGTAAGTACCATTCCCATGGCTACCAGTAACTCCCATGCTACCAGAAATTCCTATGGCTACCAATAATTCCTATGGCTACCAGTAATTCCCATGGCTACCAGTAATTCCCATGGCTATCAGTGATACATATGGCTACAAGTAATTCCCATGGCTACCAGTAATTCCCATAGCTACCAGTAATTCCCATGGCTACCAGTATGTAATGAAATGCACATGGCTACAGAAGGCAGTAGTGGTCAATTTCAACCCTCGGCTAATACTCGAGTCAATAAGGTATTCCTAATTTTTGAGGTAAAAATAATTACCTCTGCTTATACTCGGGTCGGCTTATACTCGAGTATATAAGGTAAGTGCCACAGGTGCCAGGGAGGGGGTCCAGGTTTTGAGCTGTGGAACCCCTTAAGCCCCAAAAGGATCTTTTAAGGGTCTCTGGTGGGGTGCGGGGTCCCTGTCTGTTGAGGTGGGTGAGGCCCTTCCTGCTAGTGCAAAACTCTCCCATGGGGATGGCACTAGTGGGACACACCACCGCCTTGCCAGTCGCCCCTTGCACATACCACACACACGCGTGCAACCCCCCCACGAAACAACTCGTTCCAAGCAGCCACTCACTACCCACCACACACAGTGCTATTTGCGCTAGCACCCATTTTCTCTTTTCACTGTTATTCAGTATTTAATGCCAGTGACATTGCCGCATTAAGTAAAGTATCACAGTGAAAAGAAAAAACTCTATGGCTGCGTATCGCCATCAACACAAAAACAATCTGCTTTATAAATACAATGGAAATAGCAAAACGACGACGTTAACAACCATTTCCAAGTATGCCCTGTGTTTTATAGGCAAAATATTAGTAACTGTACTAATTTGCAAATTGTACATGCATCTCTTTATAAACATACATGCATCTCTTTATAAACATACTGTCCATGCATCTCTATAAACATACTGTCCATGCATCTCTATAAACATACTGTACATGCATCTCTTTATAAACATACTGTACATGCATCTCTGAGAGGCATGTTACAGGGTTTAAGCGTGTGCTTAAGAGTGTATATAATTTATGATTTATAAAGAGAGATGCATGTACAGTATGTTTATAGAGATGCATGGACAGTTATGTTATAGAGATGCATGGACAGTATGTTGATAAAGAGATGCATGTATGTTATAAAGAGATGCATGCAATTTGCAAATTAGTACATACTAATATTTTGCCTATAAAACACAGGGCATACTTGGAAATGGTTGTTAACGTCGTCGTTTTGCTATTTCCATTGTATTTATAAAGCAGATTGTTTTGTGTTGATGGCGATACGCAGCCATAGAGTTTTTTTTTTCACTGTGATACTTTACTTAATGCGGCAATGTCACTGGCATAAATACTGAATAACAGTGAAAAGAGAAAATGGGTGCTAGCGAAATAGCACTGTGTGTGGGGGTAGTGAGGGCTGCTTGGAACGAGTTGTTTCGTGGGGGGGGTTGCACGCGTGTGTGTGGTATGGCAAGGGCGCGACTGGCAAGGCGGTGGTGTGTCCCACTAGTGCCCCCATGGGAGAGTTTTGCACTAGCAGGAAGGGCCTCACCCACCTCAACAGACAGGGACCCCGCACCCCACCAGAGACCCTAAAAGATCTTTTGGGGCTTAAGGGGTTCCACAGCTCAAAACCTGGACCCCTCCCTGGCACCTGTGGCCATTACCTTATATACTCGAGTATAAGCCGACCCGAGTATAAGCAGAGGTAATTATTTTACCTCAAAAATTAGGAATCCTTATGACTCGAGTATTAGCCGAGGGGTTGAAATTGACCACTACTGCCTTCTGTAGCCATGTGCATTTCATTACATACTGGTAGCCATGGGAATTACTGGTAGCTATGGGAATTACTGGTAGCCATGGAATACTTGTAGCCATATGTATCACTGATAGCATGGGAATTACTGGTAGCCATGGGAATTACTGGTAGCCATAGGAATTATGGAGCCATAGGAATTTCTGGTAGCATGGGAGTTACTGGTAGCCATGGGAATGGTACTTACAGTTTGGTGTGCAGAGCCTTCTGGACGCCTTACCGATGCAGCCAAAGTCAGGAGGGAAAGCCGGCAGTTCCCAGTAGTGCTTTGGTGGGTGCGCGATGACGTCATCACTTATACTGGAACTGCCGGTTTTCTTACCTGACTCGCAGCTGCATCCGGAATTTAGGTAAGTCCTAGCTTGACCCGAGTATAAGTTGAGGTTCATTTTTTAATAGGATATGATAAATAGTGTAAAACTCACCCAGGCGAATTGTCTCTATTTTATTAACAGGATATGATAAATAGTGTAAAACTCACCCAGGGGAATTGTCTCTATTTATTATAGGATATGATAAATAGTGTAAAACTCACCCAGGCGAATTGTCTCTATTTTATTAATAGGATTGATAAATGTATAAACTCACCCAGGCAATTGTCTTATTTATTAATAGGATATGATAAATAGTTAAAAACTCACCCAGGCGAATTGTCTCTATTTATTAATAGGATATGATAAATAGTGTAAAACTCACCCAGCGAATTGTCTCTATTTTATTAATAGGATATGATAAATAGTATAAAACTCACCCAGGCGAATTGTCTCTATTTTATTATAGATAGATATAAATAGTGTAAAACTCACCCAGGTATCGTTCTCTATTTTATTAATAGGATATGATAAATAGTGTAAAAACTCACCCAGGCGAATTGTCTCTATTTTATTAAAGGATATGATAAATAGTGTAAAACTCACCCAGGTGAATGTCTCTATTTTATTAATAGGAATGATAAATAGTGTAAAACTCACCCAGGCTATCGTCTCTATTTTATTAATAGGATATGATAAATAGTGTAAAACACACCCAGGCGAATTTTCTCTATTTTATAATAGGATATGAAAATAGTGTAAACTCACCAGGCAAATTGTCTCTATTTTATTAATAGGATATGATAAATAGTGTAAAACTCACCCAGGCGAATTTTCTCTATTTTATTAATAGGAATATTTTTTTAGTATTGCTTATTTTCAGCAAACTGCAGCTAATTATCAAACCAGTTACATTAATAAGGGAACATACCATAGTGCTGTGTAAGAAATAGTCATGCTAATGGAACATTCCAGTAGGTAATGTTGTTTGGCGAAAATTCTGGTAAAACTGAAACTGCAAAAAAATGGCAACAAACGGGAGAAACATACATCGAAATGACAAGCAAAGTTCAATGCACTCTCTCCAACCTATGGGTGCTTACTCCTCTTGGTATCCTACCTCCAAGGATAATAGTTCAATAGAAGAATAAACAAAGAGCTGAGGGTCGCACTCCAAATCAACTTTTTCTTTATTAAGTGACCAACATAAAAAAACACAATGTTCGGGGGTATTAGGTGCCCCCTTCTCAGGTGTGCAAGTGTAACAGAGAATGTGGCTTAAAACAGTTGCACATCATGTGACCATGATTGAAGGCGGTCCCTTCCATTGCAAAAAAAAAGTAGATTTTTTTTTTAGAAAGCCCCCCAAACTCTACTTACCTCCCCAATTTCTCCGCCGCGTCCGGCCCTTGCTTGCAAGGAAATGCAAGCCGAGGGGCGGGACCGGCAGCCGAGTCGTTGATGGCGGCGGCAGCAATCAAAAGACGCGGCTGCCGGCAAGCTCACTTCGCCGGAGGAAAGAGGAAGGAGGGGGAGAAGTAAGTAAGAGTTTGGGGAGACTTCTAAAATAAAAAGATTTTGCGGTGGGGGGACATGGGGGGAAATCAAGTAATGAAGGGGTTGTATGCTAGGGGAGGGATTCAAGAAGGAGGGAGAGAGGGCGAGGCCGGGGCGAGGGCAGGGACGGAGGGGGGAGGAAGGGCTGCGTGCAGTACGCATGCAAAATCTCCCGGAGGCACGCTAGCAGGCAGATGTCCTATATGGACTCTGCTACCTACTGGTGGGCAGTTTTGGGCACTTTGGGGGGGGGGATACAGGGAACCCTATGGAGCTGGGATGTGAGGTAAGATTAAACTACACTACATGGGATGGGGCCAGTAGTTGGGGGACTATAGTTGGGGGGAGGTGGACATGCCCGGTAAGGCAGCATTAGTGTATTATATATCGAAGATATAGAAGATATAGATAGAGGGAGATATGAGAGGATAGGAGGAGAGATATATATATATTCTTGTGTTATATAGTTTATAAGAATAAAAAACACAATTATTACATAAGATTGTTAAAAATTGTAGCATATCTTGTAAGTAAATTATAAGTATACTAGACATTAAGGCCCGCTACAATACGGGCATAGAAAGCAGTAGCCTTCCCTGTCTCCCCCTTAGTGCCCTATTCCAATGCTCCATAGGTCCCCCATGGAGTTCCCAAGCAGTCCCCCCTCTCTGTCCAAGACCATGGGGCCCCTGTTCCCCAAAAGCAACTTACTGCAGTCTGTTAATATTGTGTCTCCCTCCGTGGGCTGTGTTCCCTTTTCTCCCTCTAGTGTGTGATGTCAATAGGAACTGCAGACACGCTCCCTCTAGTGGTGAGCCAATAAGAAAATGCTGCTGAGACTCTTCCCCTTCTAGCGGTTTGAGTCATTAGGAATGCAGAGACTCTCCTCTAGTGGTGAGTCAATAGGAACTGACAGAGAACTCTCGCCCTAGTGAGGAGTTAGTCATGAACTAAATCGATATGACAACTGCAGTGACACACACACACCACACCCGGACACACACAAACAACAGACTAGCCCAACTTCCGGGTTATTATCTGATTACGATCCATGTCTTTGTTTACTCTTTTTTTTTAAGACAAAAATAAATTTAAGTGTTAGCATATTCATTTCTGTATATTACTGTAAAATAAAAATTAAATCATAATAAAAGATTTATATGTCTCAAGAAGAATTAATTCATACCTGGATAATTGTAGTGTTTAGGCGGTGTGATTTCCAGGAAGAAGCAATAATTACATGGGTGCAGGACATATATAATGTAGAGTATTTCCCATTTATTTAAGGGGGGTTCGTGCTTTATAAAATAAAGCCACCTAGGATTTTTTAGGATAAGTCTTTTGTTTTAAAATACCTTGCTATTAATAGAATACTGTCTTCCCATATTTCTCAACCTCCGGACACGTCACCAGTGTGAGGTAGGTCTGAGAAACGCTGCAGCCTCTGAAGAAAGTGGAGAGAAATGTTTCTCGGTATCAGGTATTAATTGAGCATTTGCATATATTTTAAAGATGTTGGCTCCAGACTCAGGTGAAATGGTAGAGCCTAACCATGTCCCCCATTTGATATTGACTAAAGTGTTTCACTGCCCCAGTGGTGATTATATATCGTGACAGGTTGGTGATTGTTTTTTGGACCAAGGGGAGAGTTCATACAGAGGTTTTCAAATAGAGTGTGTGGTCATAGGTTCGCACCTTTGTTTATGCGAATTAAACAAATGTGCTAATTGGGTATATTCGTACCATTCTTCTGGTGGGAGTTTCCATTGTGTTTGGCTTCTTCGCAGCTAAAGTAACTATTCCCAAGGGTCAGTGGATCACTCTGGTGATCCCTTTTTTACCCAGAGAGACCAGCCCTTGTCTGTCATGGGGGGGGGGGGGGATTTTGGTTGCTGCAAAGCCTTTTTTTTTGTCACTACACAACCATTACATACTGCATGCTGTTTTGAACTTCTTTTGTTAAGAATTAAGGCTGGGTACACACGGATGGATTTTTTTCGTCCTCCGACCGTCCCCACTAGCGAGCTCCGGTTCAGGCCGAATCACTGTTGGTCAAGGCAAAGTTAGACAAGACCAATTGTGTGGTCCATAGGAGGCCGCATGATCGCAGATCACGATTTACCAACATGTCTGATTGCCTTTCTCCTGTCATTGCTGCTGGCGACTACCAACCAATATTGGTCGTTGAGCGCAAATGTGTGGAATACCCAGCCTAATATAAAAAAATGGTTAAATATTTGTATTCACTTGCTCAAATTCTTATTCCAAAGATAAAAACTTGGTGCCAAGACTGGATCTAGTAATGCGTGTGCATTATCTGTGTTGTGTTAAGCCCATTATTGGATAATAGATCTAAGAAAAAAGGAATTTAGAAGGGTGAGGTGAACTGATTGCTATCTTAGGGTGGAGGGAGGAAGCTGTAGAAGTTTATTACATTCACTTACAAGCCTACTTCCTTCTTGCCTCTTATCACTGCAGTCAGCCCAACCTCCTCTGTAGATGAGAAACTTATGTCTAAAATCAACTCCTTCTACTCCATTCTGTAATGCTAGTCTGGTTAACAATTTCATTTGAGTTTGGGAAATCATATGATGGAATGCTACAAGTACATTGAATCGCTACGGAGAGATGTCGGCGCTACATAAATTCACAATAATAATAATATTAAAGCACATCCACCAAATGTGTCAATAGCTGTCAATTGCTAAATGAAATACAATACAGTTCAACGTAATGTTGTATGTTACCTAACTAGTAATAATACATTTACATTAACACATTCTGACCTGGTCTAGAACAATGGTCCTCAGCCAACAAAGCATTTTGATGTCACCTTAAAGGTATGTCCATCAAAAAGTAGTTGGTTTCTATCTGATTTACTGAAAAACAGGAGGTAAATGCCTATCTCTTACCTGCCATTCTTCAGTAAATCTTACAGGAGAGGAGGAGACATTTACCCATGGACCCGCTCACTAGCGCGGTACTTCCTCCAGTTCCAGAACGTCCTTGCTCCTTTGCATGTGTGAGCATGCGCGCACAGTGCAAAGGAGGAGATGCGTCGGAGGCGTCCAGGAATTCGGTGCTGGAGCGGTCCGTGGGTAAGTATCTCCTGATTCATCCCTGTGTAAGATTTACTGAAGGTAAACGGGAGGTAAGAATTGAAGAGATGCATTGACCTCCTGTTCTTCAGTAAATCAATAGAAACCAACTAACCCAACTTTGATGGACATACCGTTAAGAAGTGACTAGAAAAGTCATTTAAATATTGGCAATGCAGTTGAGATACTGAATTGCAAGACTAGAATTACGTGGGCACTAAATTATTCGAAAGGAAAGCATGTGTTGTAGAGTAACGGTTATATATATTGAAAATCCAGCGTTTACAATAACAGGTGGGCTGGGATAAGATTTGGTCAAATTTGCACTTTAACAGGAATTTTAAAAGTCCACAACAAACATTAGAAAGACCTACTGTACAAAGGACCATAAATCAAAATCCTTTTATAAGATATACTGTATGTTACCCAAACCTAGATGAGACACATAGACCATTAGGCTTGTAAAACTACACTGCCATCCACAGCATGGAACTGAAAATCAATTTTCCAACATATTGGATATGGTTTTGATGAATAATCAGATGGAAATTTGTTTTTGCTGTGAAAGTTGTCACTGATATTTTTGACTCAACTAACCAAACCATCACATGACTGTGCGGTTGGTTGGGGCAGCAAATGTTTTTTAAACTACCTCAAAAATAAAAGTGAAATATTGTTAAATTTTATTTACTGTATAGGTGTTTGCAATCACAAACAAATGCAGCAGGTATCAAGGTGTTTATAATAAAATTGTGTGATGAAAAATGAATGGAATCAGTATATTAAAGAAAAACTTTAGTGCACGAGTAAAAAAAAACCAAGCAATTTGTTTTCTTTGTCTACAGATAAACATATGGGGGCATATATATCAAGGGGGTTTGTTAAATTTTCACTTCCGTTATCGCCGCCTTTTCGTCTTTGGACTGTTTCACAATTTATAAGCAGTGATAACAGATAACAATTAGGAGCAGGAGACACAAGCAAAGCACAGTTTGATTGTTTTTATTGCTGCTTAAACAGGGTCACAACATGTTTTGAGCGTGCAAGCATTCACAACTTGAGCAAGAAACACTTACATTCGATTGTTGTGACCCTGTTTAATAGCAGCATAAAAGTCACTTTGGATTGCAAACTATGCTTTGCTTGTGTCCCCCTGCTCCTATTTTGGTCTGTTGGATTTTGTGTGGCGTGTGAGCAGACGCGCTGGGGGATTGACGTGTGAGTTGTGTTACCCCACACTGAGCAACTTCTAATCACTTGGAGATTTCAGTGATAACCCGTGGCGAAAGTCCTACCGTTAGTTTTCGCTATTTAGCTTTTCGCCATACATTGCTGTGGTAATGGCTCAAGCATTTTTAGAAATGGCAAAAAGTGTTTTTTTACATTTAGTTCAGCCATTAGATTCACCAAGTCGTGAGGTGGTGATAACGTGTATAACTTAACACATTGAATAAGGTGAAGTTGCACATTGACGAAACTACTGTTACAACTTGCTGCAGCATGCATTTCCACAAAAACAAGTTTTTTTATAAATACGACGAAAACAGCGCTCTTTGTCACAGGATGTCTTGCGATAGCGAAATGGTGAAAATAGCAATGTTAATAAATACCCCATAGTTCAAGGAAAAACGTTCCTGAAGCTGGCCATGTACTTTCAGAGCAAGAGAAACAGTAAAGATTTTCTAGGAACAGACAAGAACATTTGTTAGATAAAACATGGTAAAGACTTGCCATAGGAAATAAATACACAGTATAGTTGAAATTGATACCATACTACTAGTAAGTTTTATTTTTTAAAGAAAACTCTGCCGTTTTAAAAAAAAAAAAAATGCCATAAAAGTAATGTTCCAGCCTTACAGATGTGATAAACATGGATTGGTATTTTGGTCTGACAATGTTTGATTGATTTATCATTCCTCAACAGGCCATGTGGTAATGTGCTAACCAGGTTATTGACCAATAGACTTCCATTTTATCTATCATTAGTCTTTTGGTCAGAAATATTTGGATAGGGTTTACTTGTGGTAAGGACCTCTTGGCTATTTGTTAAGGGCATGTCCACTCCCCCATACAAAGTTATACTACATTCCCCTGGAAATCTGTTGCTCTACCTCAAATCTGGATGAGTTTGTACTGGCAGAGGAGTCGCAGCAGTCGGACTGTAATGTTATTCATCAGGGCGTGATTGACTGCTGTGCCTGGGAGAAGATGTAAAGAAAGTGCGACTGCTGAGGAGGACAGCAAAATTATGTATACCCTTCCTCATGCACCTATTTTTCTCACTGCTCTCATCTCAATCTAACTACACTCTCAGAACAGGCCAGTATTATTGCATTTCAGCGGTTCTGTGTTGTGAGTTTAGTATGAATATTACTGGGAGGGGAGGACATGCTCTTTACTATTAAACTGTCGTCATCTCCTTTTATGGGCAGTGTTGCACATTGTTATGCTGTGCAATTTGTACAATTATTTACTAAATAAAGATATGTACTATTTCTTTATTTATTACTTCTGAAAGAGTAGATTGATGTAATCTTTATTTTGTATTTTCTGACAACGAGGCTGTAATATTTCCTTTTTTTCATCTTTCTAAGTGATTATTACCTTAAAAAAAAACAAACTTGCAGCCACAGCCAAAGTCCTCTGTTATGAACTCATGCTTTAGATGAATAAAACCTGGATTCAAGTCAGGAACTGAGGCCCCACCGGTAAGGTCGTTGAGGTGGTGGATACTGTGAGTTGTCCTGGCCAGGTCAAGCAGAATGCTGTGTGCTATAATTTCCTGTTTCCACCGTGAGGTTGTGAATTACTGGAAGCTTTTATACCAGAATTCTATATATATTATGTTATAGAGGACGGAGAGGGGTCAGCTACACTTGACCCTAAGGACCATGTGTTAATACAGAACACTGTCAAATATTTTGGGTAAAGGGATACTTCTTTAAAAAGTCAGGCTATTTTATTTTAATTATCAATTGAATTTCTTCTCGCACTCTTGTGTTTAGAATCTCTTGTGGTGCTGTATCTCCAAACTGTTGGAACAGGAATCCTAATAATATAAAATAAGTAGCGGGGAACTCACACACCAATGTATATGTTTAAACTTTTATTGACACACGTGTACACAAGTATCGAGTTTTCCCCTTCCTCAGTTGCATAATCAAACATACTGTGGACACTCCTTTAAAGGACATGTCCACCCCAAAACTATAATCCCCCCAACTACGGCCCCCACCATGTAGTGTAGTTTAATCCTTACCTCACATCCCAACTCATCTGGTTCTCCTGTAGTCCCCCCCAAAGTTCCAAAAACTGCCCACCAGAGGCTAGCAGTGTCCATATAGGACACTGCCTGCTACCTGGCCTCGCCGAGATTCCTGCATGCGTGCTGCAGCCCTTCTCCCCCTCCCTCCCCCTCCTCTCCCTCCCTCTCCTCCCGTTATACTATCCCTCCCCCTAGCATTAAACCCCCCTAATTCTGCTCCCCATGTCCCCGCCCCAACCGCATGTTTGTTTTTTTAAAAAGCTCCCCAAACTCTTACTTACCTCTTCCGCTTTCCTCCGCTGCACTGAATGACCGGCGTCCGTCCGTGATTGGCTGCCGCTCAGCCATCACAGACGCGACTGCGGTCCCGCCCCTCTGCTTGCATTCTCGCAAGCAGAGGCCGCAGTGCGGCGGAGGGATCGAGGGGAGGTAAGTAAGAGTTTGGGGGGCTTTTTAAAAAAAAAACATGCGGTTGGGGCTGGGGGACATGGGGGAGCATGATATAAATTTTTATTTTAGGGGTGGGACCATAGCCTTTAAAGGGGTTTCAACAAACTTCAAAAGTCTTGTGATTGTATAAAAGTGCTTAGTGCTTAATAACACACTTTTAAGCTATATTTAAACCATATATTAGCAGTTATGTCTATTTTAACAAGTCCAGACATATAATAAAGTGCTTATTAACTAATTTGTTCAAAATATCTAAAACCGTGATTTTCTGTGTACCATCTTGCATGAAAAGTGCTGTGCCCTAATCATCCATAATGGCTTCTATGTAATTTTATATGCATTCTATAATCATCATAATTAATTAATATAAATAAAAACATTATTTTATCTTTAATATTGTTTTTGTAGGAAATCATGGAGACATATGGGGAGATTTACAGGGCAATGCAATGAGCGCAAGCCGCGTTACTTACCTGACAAGATCCCGCATTGAAATAATCCTTGTGAGATTTACTTCATTGAGGAGTTCCGGTCGGTAAGGCGCTTCTCGCCTCCATGCTCTATCTTTTGCATCTGGCCTGATGAAGCGTTGTGTTCACCATGAAATGCGTCAGACAGGTTGAACGTCTCACCTTTATTTTTGGTTGCTGTTGGTGCACATGTTGATATTGATGTACATGACCAATAAAGTTTGGTATGATCATATGATTTGAGGACTGGTGTCCATGTTCGGAGCCAGCCGACTTCCATACTTGTTCTACTTTGGAGTTATCACAGGTTACTGGATCTCATTTGGGAGGAGAGCCCAGCACGCCAGGACATCGGTCCGAGTGACGGAGGCACATGGTAGCGCTCCCGCACTGTGCAACGGTGGTATGTTAACTTCTTCTTTGCCTCCATCGACTAGACATGGGCATATTATAAACAAATCACTATTTTCGCCATTTCGCTATTGCAGGACATCGCAATGACAAATAGAGCTATTTTCGCCTTATTTATTAAAACCCTCATTTTCATCTTTGCGGAAAAGTATCGCCTGGCGTGATGTGTGGCGATATGTGTTTTTCCAAATCAATGTTTTCTTTATTATGCAACCGGGGGGCTGCAAAGGGGAGGAGACACAGGGCAGATTGACTGACAGGTTTCAGAGCAGAAGCAGGAAGTTGCATAATGTAAAATAACAATGAAAATAAATTGCAAAATTCTCAGGAGAGCAATTCCTATCAATTTACCTCGATTTTTAGACCACAGTTCCCCTTTAAGGTCCAAACTAGTCCAATATAAAATAGTGAAAAGTATCAAATGGACAAAGTGTTTAGTGAGTTAAGATATCTTTCTATCAAGATAACTTTTTAACCATGATTTAGGATTATGGTTTTGGTTTTAATTAATATTTTTTATAATTTCCTCAATATGCACTTTCATTGCACCTATGCACTATTATATTATGCACTATGATGTTGGTACACTTTTTTTTGCAATGGAAGGGACCGCCTTCAATCATGGTCACATGATGTGCAACTGTATTTAAGCCACATTCTCTGTTACACTTGACACCGAGGAAGGGGGCAACCTAATACCCCCGAAACATTGTGTTTTTTTATGTTGGTCACTAATAAAGAAAAAGTTGATTTGGAGTGCGACCCTCAGCTCTTTGTTATTTCTTCTATTGAACTATTATCCTTGGAGGTAGGATACCAAGAGGAGTAAGACCCATAGTTGGAGAGAGTGCATTGAACTTGCTTGTCATTTCGATGTATGTTTTCTCCCGTTTGTTGCCATTTTTTTGCAGTTTCAGTTTTACCAGAATTTTCGCCAAACACATTACCTACTGGAATGTTCCATTAGCATGACTATTTCTTACACAGCCACTATGGTATGTTCCCTTTAATGTAACTGGTTTGATATTAGCTGCAGTTTGCTGAAAAAAAGCAATACTAAAAAATATTCCTATTAATAAAATAGGAAAAATTCGCCTGGGTGAGTTTTACACTATTTATATCATCCTATTAATAAAATAGAGACAATTTGCCTGGGTAGTTTACACTATTTATCATATCCTATTAATAAAATAGAGAAATCGTCCTGGGTTGTTACACTATTTCTCATATCCTATTAATAAAATAGAGACGATTAGCCTGGGTGAGTTTTACACTATTTATCAATCCTATTAATAAAAATAGAGAATTCACCTGGGTGGTTTTACACTATTTATCATTATCCTATTAATAAAATAGAGACAATTCGCCCCTGGGGGAGTTTTACCACTATTATCATACCTATTAATAAAATAGAGACGATTAGCCTGGGTGAGTTTTACACTATTATCATATCCTATTAAATAAAATAGAGACAATTCGCCGGGTGAGTTTTATACTATTTATCATATCCTATAATAAATAGAGACAATTCGCTGGGTGAGTTTTACACTATTTATCATATCCTATTATAAAATAGAGAAATTCGCCTGGGTGAGTTTTATACTATTATCATATCCATTAATAAATAGAGACATTTGCCTGGTGAGTTTATACTATTTATCATATCCTATTAATAAAATAGAGACAATTCGCCTGGGTGAGTTTTACACTATTATCATATCCTATTAATAAAATAGAGAAATCCCCTGGGTGAGTTTAACTATTATCATATCCTGTAATAAAATAGAGCAATTCGCTGGGTGAGTTTTAACACTATTTATCATATCCTAAAAAAAAATGAACCTCAACTTATACTCGGGTCAAGCTGACTTACTAAATTCCGGATGCAGCTGCGAGTCAGGTAAGAAAACCGGCAGTTCCCAGTTAGTAAGTGATGACGTCATCGCGCACCCACAAAGACACTGGGAACTGCCGGCTTTCCCTCCTGACTGTGGCTGCATCGGTAAGGCGCTCCAGAAGGCTCTGCACACCAAACTGTAAGTACCATTCCCATGGCTACCGTAAACTCCCATGCTACCAGAAATTCCTATGGCTACCAATAATTCCTATGGCTACCAGTAATTCCCATGGCACCAGTAATTCCCATGGCTATCAGTGATACATATGGCTACAAGTATCCCATGGCTACCAGTAATTCCCATAGCTACCAGTAATTCCCATGGCTACCAGTATGTAATGAATGCACATGGCTACAGAAGCAGTATGTGGTCAATTTCAACCCTCGGCTAATACTCGAGTCAATAAGGTATTCCTAATTTTTGAGGTAAAATAATTACCTCTGCTTATACTCGGGTCGGCTTATACTCGAGTATATAAGGTAAGTGCCACAGGTGCCAGGGAGGGGGGTCCAGTTTTGAGCTGTGGAACCCCTTAAGCCCCAAAGGATCTTTTAGGGTCTCTGGTGGGGTGCGCGGGTCCCTGTCTGTTGAGGTGGGTGAGGCCCTTCCTGCTAGTGCAAAACTCTCCAGGGGATGGCACTAGTGGGACACACCACCGCCTTGCCAGTCGCCCCCTTGCACATACACACACACGCGCTGCAACCCCCCCACGAAACAACTCGTTCCAAGCAGCCACTCACTACCCACCACACACAGTGCTATTTGCGCTAGCACCCATTTTCTCTTTTCAACTGTTATTCAGTATTAATGCCAGTGACATTGCCGCATTAAGTAAAGTATCACAGTGAAAAGAAAAAAACTCTATGGCTGCGTATCGCCAAACACAAAACAATCTGCTTTATAAATACAATGGAAATAGCAAAACGACGACGTTAACAACCATTTCCAAGTATGCCCTGTTTTTTATAGGCAAAATATTAGTACTGTACTAATTTGCAAATTGTACATGCATCTCTTTATAAACATACATGCATCTCTTTATAAACATACTGTCCATGCATCTCTATAAACATACTGTCCATGCATCTCTTAAAACATACTGTACATGCATCTCTTTAAAACATACGTACATGCATACCCTCTTTATAAACATACATGCATCTCTTATAAACATACTGTACATGCATCTCTATAAACATACTGTACATGCATCTCTATAAACATACTGTACATGCATCTCTTTATAAACATACATGCATCTCTTTATAAACATACTGTACATGCATCTCTATAAAAAAATGTACATGCATCCATAAACAATGTACATGCCTCTTATAAACATACTGTACATGCATCTCTTTATAAACATACATGCATCTCTTTATAAACATACTGTACATGCATCTCTATAACATACTGTACATGAATCTCTTTATAAACATACATGCATCTCTTTTAAACATACTGACATATGGTACAGTATTTTACTTAAAATATATAAAATAAATTAAATATAATAAATATATTTATATTATATATATATATATATATATAAACTTTGGGGAGAAACGAGGCACTCGCAGGACTTTGGGTAGTAATATACTGTGTTATTTCACACAGCGTGGTTAACATGTTTCCGCCCCGTGGATGGGGCCGTCTCAGAACATCTGAGTGACGTGATACACTAGTTTAAAAACCTGTAACATCCAATCCGTGAGGTTGCCTAAAAATGTGTCATATGTGTAAAAGTGACGCTGGCCAATAGAAACTATGGGGTGTGTGATCCTAACGGCCAATCAAATGAGGGGGGGTGTCAAAAATGCCACCCATCACACGTAAAGCCGAAACTAGACCGGCCAAAGAAAGCCAAGTCTTTCATGTGTGTAATCGTGTCAAAAGATAACAAAACAGTCGGATCATGGCCATAAAAGGCATCACTAAATATATATATAAAAATGTCATAGTGCAGAAGCATAAAAAGTGTAAGGTGCTAACATGATATATATAAAAAGTACAGTAAAAAGACATATTAAAAAGGGACCACTACTGAGGTAATAAAACAGGACATAGGTGGAGAGGCACTGGTGAGTAGAGTAAAATATGGGAGGACTAGTGCGTCTTGGGTGATAAAAATGTAGAATGATAAACTCATGTAGTAAAACAAATATAAAGTATAAATATGGAGTATATCCCTAGTGAATGTAAGATAAATATATATAAAATGCAAAAGTCATAGTGGAATAATATATGATGTAGAGAGTGCCCTACTCTAGGGTATACCTATGAAATTCACGGTATATATACGTAACGGAATGATCAATACATTAAATCATAAAAGGATGTGTACAGGTTACTGTTGGATAGGCCAAATATGGTGACTAAAATAGTAAAAATGTAAAAGATGTAAACAATCAGTACAGAACTTAGAAATAACAAGATAGGCAACTACATCACATGGTTTACGTGGCTCACTGTGTGCAACTGCTTGCACACTCTCTGGACTAATAGTGGAACCATTATAGAAAACATTGTAGAGACCACTGTTCGTTAAGTCCCCGTGGTGCTAAAGTTCCCAAGCGGTGAATCCATTTGGCTTCACGTCTCAAAAGTGTCTTTTCTGGGTCGAGTGTATATTGCATGTTAGTAGGTAAACCATCAATGATCATCCAATGTAGGCTACTAATGGCATGATTTAACAGGCTGCAATGTTTGGCCAACGCCATATCTCCGTATTTACTCTGTAGATTTTTATTTTTATCCGCTAAGGCTTGTCTGATAGACATGCGGTGATTCGCCATGCGTTCCCTGAATGTCGTGGAAGTCTTTCCTATATAATATGAGCCACAAGGGTACACTATATAATAAATGATGTTGCGACTAGTGCTGGTGTAACGTCCCTTGATTTTGATACGTTTGCCCGTCTGTGGGTGTGGAAATGTCATTCCTGATAGCATTCCATTGCACGTAATGCAATTTGGGCATCTGTAACAACCTGGTTTGCCTTGGGTGTTGTATTTGGATGTCAGAGATAGATCTGTGTTTACCAATATATTTCTTAAAGAACGCCCACGTTTGAAGGTCTGTTGGATATATGTATTATTGAATGGAAGGGACTTGTCATTTTTGACTATGTTCCAATGTTGGTCAACTACTTTTTGAACCATAGGGCTTCTTGGGTTGTATTCTGTATGTAGTCTCATCACATCACGTTTTGTTTTTGATTGATCACGTTTGTTTAAAACTGTTTCCTTAGCTTTGGCGAAAGAGGCGTTAATGAGTTGTTTCGGGTATTGTCTGTCTGATAATCTCTTACTGAGATCTTCTAATTGAGAGTACGCTTGAGTGTGTTGGCTGTTGTTTCTCAACACACGTAAGGCCTGGCTGTATGAATGGATTTTTTAAGGGACGTAGGATGACAGCTTTTATAGTGTAAGTTTCTATCGGTTGGTTTTCTATATAGTGTGGTTTGTAATGTGTGGTTTGTAATGGCGCTGACGGAGATCTGTTTGTAAAAAGATTTTTCAAATCTAAAGTAGTTATTGGTCACAATCAATTCAAGTAATTCCATAAGGCATTCAATCGGTGGAGTTTTGTGATGTGCTGTGGTGAGAGCTATACGACAGGCATTGATGCCTTCCGATTGGGGGATCACTGTATATAAACTAGTGACGTCGCAGGTCATGAGAATCATATTGCTTGAGATCGTTGTGTTTTGTATCACTCTTTTATAAACATACATGCATCTCTTTTAAACATACTGTAACATAGCATCTCTATAAACATACATGTACATGCATCTCTATAAACATACTGTACATGCTCTCTTTAATAAACATACATGCATCTCTTATAAACATACTGTACATGCATCTCTATAAACATACTGTACATGCATCTCTATAAACATACTGTACATGCATCTCTTTATAAACAACTGTACATGCCCTCTTTATAAACATACCATCTCTTTTATAACATACTGTACATGCATCTCTATAAACATACTGTACAGAATCTCTTTATAAACATACATGCATCTCTTATAAACATACTGTACATACTGTACAGTATTTTTACTTAAAATATATATATATAATAATATAAATAAATAAATTATATAATATATATATATTAATATATAACTTTGGGGGAAACGGAGGCACTCGCAGGACTTTGTGAGTAATATAGTGTTGTATTCACACAGCGTGGTTAACATGTTTCCGCCCCGTGGATGGGGCCGTCTTCAGAACATCTGAGTGACTGATACACTAGTTTAAAAACCTGTAACATCCAATCCGTGAGGTTGCCTAAAATGTGTCATATGTGTAAAAGTGACTCTGGCCAATAGAAACTATGGGGTGTGTGATCCTAACGGCCATCAAATGAGGGGGGGTGTCAAAAATGCCACCCATCACACGTAAAGCCGAAACTGACCGGCCAAAGAAAGCCGAGTCTTTCATGTGTGTAATCGTGTCAAAAGATAACAAAACAGTCGGATCATGGCCATAAAAGGCATCACTAAATATAATATAAAATGTCATAGTGCAGAAGCATAAAGTGTAAGTGGCTAACATGATATATATAAAAGTACAGTAAAAAGACATATTAAAAAGGGACCACTACTGAGGTAATAAAACAGGACATAGGGGGAGAGGCACTGGTGAGTAGAGTAAAATATGGGAGACTAGTGCGTCTGGTGATAAAATGTAAGAATGATAAACTCATGTAGTAAAACAAATATAAAGTATAAATATGGAGTATTTCCCTAGTAATGTAAGATAAATATATATAAATGCAAAAGTCTAGTGGAATATATAGATGTAGAGAGTGCCCTACTCTAGGGTATACCTATAAATTCACGGTATATATACGTAACGGAATGATCAATACATTAAATCATAAAAGGATGTACAGGTTACTGTTGGATAGGCCAAATATGGTGACTAAAATAGTAAAAATTAAAGATGTAACAATCAGTCAGACTTAGAAATAACAAGATAGGCAACTACATCACATGTTTACGTTCTCACTGTGTGCAACTTGCTTGCACACCTCTGGACTATAAGTGGAACCATTATAGAAAACATTTTAGAGACCACTGTTCGTTAGTCCCCGTGGTGCTAAAGTTCCCAGCGTGAATCCATTTGGCTCACGTCTCAAAAGTGTGTCTTTCTGGGTCGAGTGTATATTGCATGTTAGTAGTAAACCATCAATGATCATCCAATGTAGGCTACTAATGGCATGATTTACAGGCTGCAATGTTTGGCCAACGCCATATCTCCGTATTTACTCTGTAGATTTTTATTTTTATCCGCTAAGGCTTGTCTGATAGACATGCGGTGATTCGCCATGCGTTCCTGAAGGCGTGAAGTCTTTTCTATATAATATGAGCCACAAGGGTACACATATAAATAAATGATGTTTCGACTAGTGCTGGTGTAACGTCCCTTGATTTTGATACGTTTGCCCGTCTGGGTGTGGAAATGTCATTCCTGATAGCATTCCATTGCACGTAATGCAATTTGGGCATCTGTAACAACCTGGTTTGCCTTGGGTGTTGTATTTGGATGTCAGAGATAGATCTGTTTACCAATATATTTCTTAAAGAACGCCCACGTTGAAGTCTGTTGGATATATGTATTATTGAATGGAAGGCCTTGTCATTTTTGACTATGTTCCAATGTTGTCAACTACTTTTTGAACCATAGGGCTTCTTGGGTTGTATTCTGTATGTAGTCCTCATCACATCACGTTTTGTTTTTGATTGATCACGTTTGTTTAAAACTGTTTCCTTAGCTTTGGCGAAAGAGGCGTTAATGAGTTGTTTCGGGTATTGTCTGTCTGATAACCTCTAACTGAGATCTTCTAATTGAGAGTACGCTTGATTGGTGTTGCTGTTGTTTCTCAACACACGTAAGGCCTGGCTGTATGAATGGATTTTTTAAGGGACGTAGGATGACAGCTTTTATAGTGTAAGATCGAGTTTCTATCGGTTGTTTTTCTATATAGTGTGGTTGTAATTGTGGTTTGTAATGGCGCTGACGAGATCTGTTTGTAAAAATTTTTCAAATCTAAGTAGTTATGGTCACAATCAATTCAAGTAATTCCATAAGGCATTCAATCGGTGGAGGTTTTGTGATGTGCTGTGGTGAGAGCTATACGACAGGCATTGATGCCTTCCGATTGGGGGATCACTGTATATAACTAGTGACGTCGCAGGCATGAGAATCATATTGCTTGAGATCGTTGTGTTTTGTTATCACTTCTCTTAAGTGTGTACTATCTCTGATATATGAGGCATCCTCTGGACCAAAGGTTGTAGAAAAGAGTCCAGAAAAATGGCTAAAGGTTGAAAATGTGAGCCTCGAGCGGCCATGCCTCTCCACCAGTGCCTCTCCACCGATGTACTGTTTTATACCTCATGTAGTGGTCCCTTTTTAATATGTCTTTTTACTGTACTTTTTATATATATCCACGTTAGCACCTTACACTTTTATGCTTCTGCACTATGACATTTTTATATATATTTAGTGATGCCTTTTATGCCATGATCCGACTGTTTTGTAATCTTTTGACACAGTACCCGCATGAAAGACTCGGCTTTCTTGGCCGTTTAGTTTCGTCTTTACTGTGATGGGTGGCATTTTTGACACACCCCCTCATTTGATTGCCATTAGGATCACACCCCCCATAGGTTCTTTTGCCAGCGTCACTTTTACACATATGACACATTTTTAGGCAACCTCACGGATTGGATGTTTACAGGTTTTTAAACTAGTGTATCACGTCCTCAGATGTTCTGAAGACGGCCCCATCCACGGGGCGAAAACATTGTTAACCCCCTGTGTGAATAACACGTATATTACTCACAAGTCCTGCGAGTGCCTCCGTTTCTCCCCAAAGTTATCTATTTGGATATGCACCCAGGCGTTTGAAGGTTTTGGAGTGCCCGCTGCCACCAATTTAGATATATATATATATATATATAATATATATATATATAATCTTTTGTACATCAGGAAGCACTCACGTATCAGAAGTACAACTGCCTGGGTGCAAGATCAACTACTCATATAAAGTCCTTCTTCCAAATGACTGCACTCACAGGACTTCTTTAGGACAGTTCGTGTGGGACTGAAACGCGTCAACATTATTTGTGAATAAAGATTTGGCTAAAGAAGTCCTGTGAGTGCAGTCATTGGAAGAAGGACTATATATAATAATATATTATAATATATATATATTATATTTATATTATTAACACTGGATTATTAAAAAGAGATTTCTTTGTTCATATTTAAAGATCTACTGCTGAAAAGGGAATCAGTTCCCAGAAATGTCTTTGTGTGGGCTGTTTCCACTCCCCCCTGTGCCTCTTGTTTAATGTATATGGTAAGCACAAGACTGTGTTTCTTTATGGCTATAAAAGTATAACGGCTTCATTCCCCACCTAGATTGGATAAATGAATTAAATTTAATTCTAATCCAAGTTTAATACCTGGATGTATTGTAGAATATGCTCTATAATCAAATAAGACAGCTCTGGTGTATAGAGGTGGCAGATTTCAAATGAGCTGAAAATCAAGAGAATCTTGGACAGATGTTAAATTTAAAAGAAGAAAGGAATGCATCGTGGATCTAGTTCTTCTTCTTTTTAAGACCAGACACATTTTGTCCTAAGCTCCATAAACTTTCATAGAACTGGTGTCTCCCTCCATAATATATATGACATTTAACATAATTAATTTAGTGAATTAATAAATGGGTCACTATACTCACTCAAACAGCTTAACATTTACTGAAACTACAATTTGAGAGAAGTAAAATGGCGGTACACATATTTATCTGTGCTTGCTTTGTCATTAAATAATTAAAGGATAAGTACACTGTAAAACCAAGTTAAGTTTAATTTGTAGCAGCAGCTTTAAAAATCTGTTCCCCCTTTTTTTTCCCTAGGCCCCTCCTGAGCCTACCTGTCATGATGTAAAGTTCCTAACATCTTAGATCTGCTGCGTAGAGTCTGTAGCTCTGCCCCTCCGAGACTTCCTGGAGTTCCTTCTTCTGAAGCCTCCAAAAGCAGTGTCTGTGTGCACGATTGTGCGCGCATGTGACGTCAGTGCGTGCAGGAAGCGCGCAAGCCTGACATCATTGCGAGGTGCTTGTGTACGGCGGGCATGATGATGCACGCATGCACACGTTCATGCACGCACTGACGCATACTGCTTTTAGAGCAATCACATAGCTGTATAGGTATAAATATGGAATTTTTAAAGTTAAAGTAAACTGTCTGGGAAATCACATACAATTTATCACCGATCTTAGGCCTAATATACACACCTACGCTTGAATACACAAGGCTGATGCCCAAGTTCATGACAAGTCTGCAACACAAATATTGGTAATATTTGTACTATACTGTACAACTATAAATTACTATACTACTATATACATACCCGTGACGCTGTACAGTGTGGATTTCTCTTCTTAATAAACTGTTATTACCAATGTTTATTAAAAAGGCACAACAATAAACAGATGCAGGTGCAACATTATTAAGTGAACCTGATCTTAGCACGCTCTTTCTCAAAAGTGTACCTATTTTAGGGCTAGGCCACACAGAAGCGCATTTAAGCACAATCCGATTGCGCTTTTAAAAGAGCACAATGTGGCCCAGTTGATGTGCCACACTTGTGCGCTGGGAGCACTGCATTGCGATTTGTAAATCAGAGCGCATCGATCCACATTTTTGTGCACCGCATGTGCTCCGATTGCAAATCACTGAGTGATCGCAATCAGGAGTGCACGCTCACACGCACTTCAGTGCGCACACAAGCATGGTACAGTGTGGCCTCAGCCTAAAGAAAATGTTGTAGGCAGGGTTGCTAGATCAGTGAAGCAAGAAGGTACACCTAAACAAAACATGTATAATTGCTGACTTAATGTTGTTTAATTGCAACACTTTGCAATCAGCACAGCAGCACAGCAATAAAATACATTTTATGACTTTTAGACTAATGATCTGGCAACCCAGGTTGGAGGGTAGGAAGAAAAAAATGTTTTGGTTTTTTTATTTAGTCATGCTCAATTACTGATTTAATCTTAAGTCACTTATTATTCTGTGCTCATTGTCAGGTAGCTAATATATGTAAATAACACCACTACTAGGGCCTGTACATGTTTAAAACCATCCATCCCCATTATTTTCTTCTGGGGCTTGCCAGGTTTACCCCCATGCCTAATATCTTTGCACTATTGCAGGCACTTTTAAACATTTTTTAATACTGTGAGAGAATTTTATCAAATTTTAGTGTCCCTTGAAATAATAAAATCTAATTATGGTGCAAGCTATTAAGAAATGTCATTACCATTATAAGAATCAATACACACCTCCCCCAAAATGTCCTAATCAGCCAGAAGATGCTTAGATTCTGGGGTTTATCTTGGACAGACACAGGCAGTGCATTGGTGGAGTTGGAGTCACCTATTAGAAAGTGAGGATTTTAGAAGCAGAGCTGGGTTATCTAAACCTAGGCTCTTACTTAGTATGGCCCAAGAAAGGGCCAAGTAAGTGTTGCAGATGCAGTAAGATGGTCCAAGTGTATGTTTACGCTCTTTAAAATGCAATTTTAGCATGCACCCTTTTCAAAATGCTGAGTATACGGTACTGTTTTAAGACCATGTTGTTTCCCCAAAATTTTTGTGATTTAGCGTTATTTCATTAGAAAAACAATAATGTAGCAAAAGGTTTATATATCACCGCATCAATGAAAAGTCCTTCTGTAGAAAAGAATAGAGAGCATTCTTCCAACTTTTGCTGTGTGTGAATGTAAGAAAAAAACATCTGCACATCTAACACCTGCTGCTAAGTTGATTTACATACATCAGATTGCACTCATAAGGTCTACATGATCCACTGCTTTCCTAAACCAAACATTCTCTTAGCCAGCATGTACACTGGAGCAACATAGCATGATATCCGTAATTGCTTTTCCTTCTCTCCAGAGATAGAAATTTAACTCAAGGGAACATCATTTTTCAGTGCTAAAAGAAATGTATCGAAGTTCCTCAGTTGGGATAATTTGTGATCTGAGAAAGAATACACGGGTGGGCTGGCCTGGGTCCCACTGATGAGTGGAATTATTTCTTACATTTCTAGACAGTTTTGTAATAATACCAAAGCACTTATTCAAAGTCCAAAAGAGCTAATATTGCAATGTTGGACTAAACAATCTGAGGGTGAGTGCCCACATTGTGGCACTGTGGAATATATATATCCTTTATATTATAAAATATATATATCTTCATAGGAGATTGAATTGAGTTTTTAGGAGCTACCAATGAGTTGGGGGTATAGCTATTCTTTATAGGAAATGTGTATATGTATGTGTGTGTACTATCTCACTATTACCATTTAAATGACCTCATACAAATGATGAATCAATAATTATAGCACGAAATATATTAGGAACAAGACGAAATATACACTTACACAAATTACATAAATTTACTTACAGAGCTGAGATTCCTATTTTTATATGGGATAGTCAAAATGGGAGGTTAAACCACACCCCTGTGACTTCTAAGAGCGTGAGACTTAGTCAATCTCTAGTCAGACATGCTCATGCTCATATGCATTAATCCATCTGCCCTTCCCTTACATCCATAGCATTACACTATTGGAATAGGGAAGGACAATATAGGACATTTTAGGCAGTTTGTACAATTTGCCTTCCCTTTCCATTTCACCTTCTGCTAGCACATATCCAGGGGCTAAGTAGATTAAACTTGCAGGTCTGAGAATGGACTCCGGCACTCCTGACACAATTTGCAGTTGAAACTAAAAAGCACCTTTAGGCAACCTGACTCCCTATAAGGATCCAGATTATATGCTACGGTGATACATATTGGTATAACCACAGCACGTCCCCGATTTACAGTTGCTACAGTGATGCATTTGAGATTTAATAATCCCTGTGCCACCTACACACCTAAATAACTCTGTGTTAAGTGCATCTGTAATGGAAAAGAGGGGAATAGATTCAAGAGAGAAAGATATTCTCCTCTTTACAAGGCACTGGTAAGGCCTCATTTGGAATATGTGGTGCAGTTTTTGGAATCCCATATACAAAGGGACATCTTGGAAATGGAAGCAGTTCAGAGAGAGGGCAACTAATTAATAAGGGGAATGGGGGGTTTGAATATGCAGCAGATTAGACAGTTAGGGCTTTTTACATTGGAGAAGCTAAGTTTTGCGTGGGGATGATAACCTTATACAAATAATATTAATGGGCTATACAATGAACTCTCTGGTGCATTGTTTACTTATAGGTCATATATAGGACTCATGGCCATCCTTTAAGGTTGGAAGAAAAGAAGTTTCATCTTCGGTTAGGAAAGGTTTCTTTACATTGATAACGGTGAAACTGTGGAACTGTCTTCCTGCAGATGTGGTAACGGCAAGTTCATTAAATAGCTTTAAAAAAGGCCTGGATAAGTTTCTAAAACTAAAAAATATTGAGAATTACTGAATTAATGCATATACTGTAGTTCTGGTTGGTACAAGGAAACTATATAATATTGAGAATTACTGGTATTAATACATATACTGTAGTCTTGGTTGGTACAGGATACATATAATAATGAAATTACCGGATTAATACATATACTGTAGTTCTGGTTTGTACAGGGATACATAAATATTGAGAAATTACTGGTATTAATACATAACTATAGTTCTGGTTGGTACAGGGACACTATATAATATTGAGATTACTGGTATTAAACATATACTGTAGTTCTGGTGGTACAGGGTACTATATAATATTGAGAATTACTGGTATTAATACTATACTGTAGTTCTGGTTGGTACAGGATCTACTAATATTGAGAATTACTGGTATTAATACATATACTGTAGTTCTGGGTTGTACAGGGATACTATATAATATAATATATATACATAATATAATATACATGCTTGTACCAACCAGAACTACAGTATATGTATTAATACCAGTAATTCTATCTACCTAACGGTAAAGGTTTAAGACCGTTAAGGTCGCGCTCCGTACCTTAGCCCGATCCCGTGATGCAATACTGACGTAATCTCGTTTACGTCAGTTATTGTATCGCGGGATCGGGCTAAGGTAAGTTACGCGAGCACAGTTTTGGATCTCCCCGTTAATCTTTTATTTCAGCGAATAGCTACAAAAACAACAAACACATTGCCTTACGAATTTCAAGCCGCATGCAGCTCTTACTCATAGGCTCCACGAGGAGCCTAGACTAAGCCTATGAGTAAAGCCGCACGTGCTTGTAACGCGTAAGGCAATGTGTTTGCTGTTTTTGTAGCTATTTGCTGAAATAAAGATACTTTGTTTTAAACCGATTGATGCGCTGGCTGATCTGAATG
The DNA here is from genome assembly GCA_019447015.1 of Hymenochirus boettgeri. NCBI lineage: Eukaryota > Metazoa > Chordata > Amphibia > Anura > Pipidae > Hymenochirus > Hymenochirus boettgeri. Next base: position 50,491,662 of record CM033476.1, read on the forward strand.
TTGGTGTAAGTCTCTAGTCCGACGTGCATGACACTAAACTATGAAGAACTTTGGAAGCTTCAATATGTGCAGTGCTGCAAGCAGACCTAGATAGATTATCAAAATGGGCAGCATGAGATTCAATGTTTGATAAATGTAAGGTGATGCATTTGGGATTTAATATCCCTGTGCCACCTACTCCATAAATAACTTTGTTAACTGTGTTAAGTGAATCTCGACCGGAAAAGATTTGGGGGTTCTGGTAGATAACGACTTAGCTATACAAACAATGCCAGTTAGCAACGGCTAGAGCTAGCAAGATATGTCTTGTATAAAGAGAGATTTATTCTCCCTCTTTACAAGGCACTGGTAAGGCTTCTTTGGAATATGTGGTGCAGTTTTTGGAATCCCTATACAAAAGGGACATCTTAAATGGAAGAAGTGAGAGAAGCACCTAAAATAATAAAGGGAATGGATGGGCTGACCTGCAGGCAGATTAGACATTTAGGGCTGTTTACATTGGAGAAGCAATGTTTGCGTGGGGACTGATCACTTTATACAAATTTATTAATGGGCCATACAATAACTCTGGTGTATTGTTCACTAATAGGTCATATCAGGAGGCAAAACATTAAAGACACCTTAATAAATATGCCCCTACGTCTCCTAAAACTCTACCTGTGTTCTACTTCAACCCCTTCCTATTCCGACCTGACCTTGGACTCATTTGTCGATGATTTTTTGTTGAGCTCCCTCCTTTCAAAAAGAACACTTTTATTTATTGGTAACTGTGGACACAAAAGCTCCTTTTGTTCCTCATTCCAAACTACCATCTTCTTCTAACTTAATTATTTATTTTTCACATTTTTTGCCTTCATGGACTTCATGACTCAGAGTAACCATGTTAAAATCTATGGGGATTAAATTACATTTTCTTCTGCTTACCACCCACAGTCCATTGGAAACTGAACACACTTATAGTCTGTAAAACAATACCTCAGGTGTTAATACCAGGGTGGTCAGTCCTTAAAACATACTCTAGATATGTTATGTTCCCGTATCAAATTTCCAGTATCTTTACTACTAACAAGTTAAACTCATAAGTCTGTAATTACCAGGCTGTAACAACTACTCTTGACATCTATCCATCAGGTCCTTAGGGAGATAAGTTCAGTTTTTCATGGCCATTGTTCTTATTTTTGGCAGATTCCCTCATGTCCGAATGTGTGCCTCTGGATTGGAAAAGGCTGATGTTGTTCCAATATTTAAAAAGGGTAGTCGTTCACAGCGGGTAATTACGGGCCTGTAAGTTTAACTTCAGTGGTGGGGAAGATCCTGGAAAGTTTAATAAGGGAACATATTCTAGAGTATGTTTCACAGGACTGACATTATAAGTAGTAACCAGCATGGATTTAGGAGGAATAGATCTTGTCAAATAACTTGCTTGGTTTTATAGGAAGTAAGTAGAAATTTAGACTCTAACATAGCAGTAGATGTAGTTTACTTGGTTCTGTGTTGGGGCCGCTTCTATTTAATCTATTTATTAATGATTTGGAAGTGGGTATTGTCAGCAAGGTTTCTGTTTTTGCTGACGACACAAAACTTTGTCGACCAAGTGATGTCACATTGGGCTTGAAAAGTGGCAGATGAGATTCAATGTTGATAAATGTAAGGTGATGCATTTTGGACTTAAAAAACCTTGTGCTGCTTATACTATACATGGCTCTGTGTTAAGTGAATTCCTGTTGGAAAGGGATCTTGGAGTTTTGGTGGATAACAAACTTAAAGGTAGAAAGCAGTGCCAGGTGGCAACAGCCAGACCCAGCATGGTATTGTCTTGTATAAAGAGAGGTATGGATTTAAGGGAGGAAATGTTATTCTCCTCTTTACAAAGCTTTGGTAAGGCCTCATTTGGAATATGCAGTGCAGTTTGGAATCCTGTGTACAAAAGGACATTTTTGGAAGGGTTCAGAGAAGGGCAACTAAATTAAATAAGGGGATGGGGGGAGCTTGAATATGAAGAGAACTGGAAAAGTTACAATTATGTACGCTGGAGAAAAGGCGCTTGTGTGGGGATATGATTACTGTGTATAAATACATTAACGGGCCATACAAATAACTATCTGGGGCATTGTTCACCAAAGAACATGACAGAGGACACGAGGACATCCCTATAAGACTTGAAGAAAAAAGTTTAGGCTTCAAGTTTGGAAAGGGTTTTTCACTGTGAGAACGGTAAAGCTATGAACTGTCTTCCAGTGGACGTTGTTATGGCAGTTCATTGGTCAGTTTAAAAAAAAAAGCTGGATGAGTTTTCTGCAAACAAGGAATGTTGCAAGTTACTGGTATTGATACATTAAAGGGCAACTATAGTGAAAAAAAAACTTTGTCTGCATACAATGTATAGATCACTTAGTATAAGCTGCCTTACTTTCATGTTTCTGTGTGGCTTCGTTTCTTCACAGGCAGAAGTTTGTACCAAGCTGTGTAGTCCCCCTCCCTCTCTGTCTACTCCCCCTAAGCAGTGACGGGCTGTATACAGAGTCCGACATTGTCAGTTGAAGGACTTTAAATGAAGTGCGACATCCTGTTGACCCCTCCCTCTCTTCCAGAGCTAACTGCAAGTGTGGAATAAAGTAGCAATATGCTGAAGGGAGGGCAAGAGGGGGAGAGAGGAGGACAAGTGGTGCTGATGATTCTTTACAAATTTACTGACTCTGCCTGTTTCTCTAACTTTGCTAATTGTTTTTACTTTTTACCTAAAGTCATATCTCTCCCTGCTTAGCTGAATCATAATCACTGAAGAGAGAGTCAGTGTAACAGCAGCTTGTAGTGAGACCTTCACAAACAGTGACACTGCTTGTTGTCCGGTTACATTCAATTGCTTTAGTTTTTATTTCATGATTGCACTGTGTGTCTTGTTTGGTATATAGTCTGTATTACTGTATTATATATACTGTATTAATGTTCCTTTGAGTCACTGGTTTTGTATGTATATAGATTTTTTTGGGGGAGGGGCTTGTTTTATAGTGTTTTATGCTCATATGCTGGGTTAATGGTTTTATTGATTGTGTTTTAGCACTAACACATTTGACTATGTGCACATGGTACATAAGTGTGGGTGAGAGAGTGTGTGACAGTACTGCAGGGGAGCTTTGGATTGTGTGGGTGTGTGCCTTTGAGTGACATGAGGTGTAGCAGCTCCTACAAATCACAGCATATTCAAAGGCTTATATCTCGGGGACTATGTAGATTTAAAAGAAACTAAGGTACTCTGTGGATGGGATGACTTATAGGATACATTAGAAGAAATTAAAAAAAACAATTTTCTCACTATAATTGCCCTTTAAGTAGTGAAATTTATTTCCCTTCATAAATTTGGTGGGTTTGTTTTTGCCTTCCACGGATCAACAGTTAGGCGAAATGAGGATATTGCTAGATGGTTTGACTGGATGACGATGACTTTATTCAACCTCAAATACTAACTATACTTCAGCCACCAGGATTCCCAGAAGCAACTTCTGCAATACAAACAAAAACAGAAACAATCGAATCCCTCTAGTCGTCACATACATTCCCAACTAAAACCCTCAGAAAATAGCCAAGGATCTACAGTGTCCTTCACAAGGATGAGAGGCTCACAAACATATTTCCAGACTCACCACTTCTGGCATCAACCCCACTCAAATCTAAAAGACTAATAACAAGAAGCGCCTTTTGGCAAAAAACAATGCAAAAACCTGCACACACATCTTATTCAACAAAACACAGATTCCAGGAACATTAGAGGAATACAGCATCCATGGCCAATACAATGTGGTGTACTAACACAGTGCACTAGATGCCCAACAGAGGACTGTATATAGGAGAGACTGGCCAAAGCCTGAGAAAGAGAATACACACAACCGCTTTACTATAAAAATAAAAAACTGGACACACCATTAGGGAACCATTTTAACAGCCCCACCACTCATAAATGATATACAAATCTTGGTCTTCAGGTGGACTTATAAAACAGAGAATGAAAGAAAGGTATGGGAGTACAAATTAATGAAAACTTTCAACTCTCTGGAGAAGGGACTGAACCTGGGCCTTGGATTTATGGCAAACATATTAGATTAAGAACTGCCTGCACCAAGCCAGAAACACAAACATCCGTAGAGACACGGGCCAGTTAATTACATGGAATTCCTTCACTTCACACTTCAGTAACACCACTATTTATATCAGCCACTTTGATCCACAGTATCTTGTACCTTATCTGTTGTCCCTTGCAGACCCCTTTTATATGACTTTGTTAACACCTTCCACACAGATCCTTTATTCTGGTTATTTGATCTATGAGCTGAATGTTGTATATATATATTGAGAGCACCACAGTTCATTGTAGCCAGCTTGAACAGAGAACTAGAATGTACATAAAGCTTGCTTGCTTAGCCAATAAAGGTATCACCTATATCCACTTTGTTATTTTTTTTTTTTTTCTCAAAAGGGTTACCCTGTAAACATTTTGACTGACAGCGCGGTACAACCACCTTTTTCTGCGTCTCCCTTTCTCTTGTAATGCATATTGTTGTCCTGCAGGGCCTGAAAATCCAGAAACTAAAGAGAGTAATCCTCTCTGTGTGTAATCCATTTCAGTCTCCCTCCTGCTCCTCTGAGAGGATTGTGGCATGCGCAGTGGGAGTTCTCCCCCCTCCTCCCTTGGTAACTACCTTTAGAGGAGATTTGGTGATTTTAAAACCTAGGTCTAGAGTTGGGGGCTGTTTATTTAGTTTTTGGGGGTAAAGATACGATTTAGTTGCTTTGTCAATGTGGACTAAAGTGCTAAGTGGGGTGCCAAAGGGTTCTGCGTTGGGGGCCACTCCATTTATATATTGTTTATTAAATAAGGAAGTGGGTATTGTCAGCAAGGTTTCTGTGTTTGCTGACGACACAAACTTTGTCAACCATTAAAAGCTACAGATGATCTGCAATTGTTGCAGGGGGATCTAGATATTGTAACATTGGGCAATGATATTGATAGGTGATTTACATTATGTTCACGGTCGCAGTAAAAATCATGACCATGGCCATACAATTGATGATCGAGAATGTAAAAATACATTAAAGGCACGGTATTGTGAAATTGTGGATTTTAAATATTTATAAATATGCCCCATGGGGCTGCTAATGAAGATGAGATTCAATGTTGATAAACTATAAATGGCTCTGTGTTAATGAATCTCTGTTGGAAAAGGAACTTGGAGTTAAGGTGGATAACTAACTTAAGGAAGCAAGCAGTGCCAGGTGGCAACAGCCAGAGCCAGCATGGTATGTCTTGTATAAGACGGGTATGGAGAAAAATATTATTCTTTACAAAGCACTGGGAAGGCATTTGGAAAGCGGTGAAGTTTTGGAATCCTTCAGAGAAGGCTATAAATTAATAGGGAATGGGGGAGCTTGAATATGAAGACAGATTGGATAAGTTAAATCATGCACACTAGAGAAAAGGCACCTGCATGGAGATACGACCACTGTGCCAAATACATTAATGGGCCAACCAATAAACTATCTGGTGCATTGTTTACCAATACAGCACCTCAGAGTGGAATCCTTATTTAGTTTTATTAAGTTTAGTTTTAAAGTTTGGAAAGAGTTTTTACTGTGAGAAAAGTAAAAATATGGAACTGTCTTTGATTTGTGATGGCAAGTTCATTTTGTAGTTTCAAAAATAGTTGGATGATTTTATAAAAACAAAGAATGTTGCATGCTATTGTATTGATACATTGATAAAGTTGGAGCGTGCCGCCATAACGCCATTGTCAGACACCGCAGTGCCTCCTTCCCGGATATGGCGGGCCTGCACAAATGCAGGATAGGGATATTGTAGGGCTAGAGAACACTAGTGCAATTCAGATCCCATTTTTGCAATCCAAAAGGGGGTTTGTTGGGCTAAAGTACATGAGGTACATGGAAATGCCTGCAGGGGGACCTGATAGGGTCCTCTTTGGCTCCAGGCCCCACAAACCTCTACACCACTGAAAGTGGCCGGTCTTTATTGTCTGCTTATTAGGTGACCTTTTAGGTTAACACATCTCAACTTGATAATGTAGAGAAACTTTTTTTTTCTGGACCAAGAATACTAGCCTAGTTTTGTCTCTCTTCTCTTTCTTCTGGTGAAATGGGTAAAAAAATTTGAGTCAGGACTCAAGACTGAGGGACATATTTAAAAACAACCACTCTGCCCTACAATAACCATGTGGTAGTATGGTAATAGCACAATTACGATTGAAGTTAAAAGGTACATCCGCATATTAATTGTACATCGCACATCGATACTTACAGCCTCTTCTATCCCGAGGCATCTCCATTAAAGGCAGCCGCGTCTGTGCGACTTCCTCCAAACAGGGAGGCAGGAGGAGACGCTGCGGGAGTGTAAGGGGCTGTAAGTAAGATCTAACTTTTTTTAAGAAATATAATCGGCAGTTGGGGGTGGGCAGGGGTTACCTACCTTATGCTAAAAGTTTATTTTCAGGGTGGACACGCCCTTCAAACTTGTGGTATTGCAAACAGCGATAACGTGCCTTTTATAATAAATATGGCTATAAGGGCAATATTTGTAAAGGCACAGTATCACTAAAAAGTGGTATCACGCTTTTACAAATTTGTGTTTTACAATGACAATCGTAATTGTACTGCATGGTATTTCTTTAATACCACATTGGTATTGTATTCTACTACGATAACCACACATTATAATTATTATATTGTGATTTTATAGCGCCAACATCTTTTGCCAATTACATTCTCATCAGGCCCTCCCCCCGAAGATTATTTGACACATCAACCTATCAGTATGTCTTTATGAGTGTGGGGAAACCAGAGTCCCCAGTTTAAACCCACGCAAGTATGAAGAACATACAAACTCCTTGCAGATGCACCCAGGGTGAATTCAACTCAGAATCTCAGCCTGCAAGGCATTAGTGCTACCACTGAGCCCACCATGCTGCTTACAAATTTGCTATACCACAGCTTTTTAAAAAGGGCTCTAAATGACTTGAAAGATCACCAAAGGAGCATAAAAAGCTCAGCAAGCAAACCTTTACACAGAAAAGAGACGTATTAGTTTAAAAAGAACTACAGTGCTTATGCAATACATATGAATGTGAATGTTTTATATTGTCCCTAAAAAGCTAATTTTAAAGGTCATTTTTGCCTCAGAAATTAATTTGTGTCAAAAATATTGAGATGTAAACATGTAAAAATACATTTTATATACTGTATTTATGGATGAGAATTGAAAAATATTGCACACAGTTGGTGCCATCTTGTGGAATGTGGAGTGTTTCACATGCCTTACTCTACTTCACTGCTTTGCAAACAGGGCAACGTATATTACAACCACGCTTCTTACCTGCCAGATATCCCAGCATTGCACTAATCCCTTTTGTGATTAGGTGGTCTTGGTTAGGTATGAAGCTCTATTCAAAACTACATGGTAGCACAAATTTAACTACTCCTCTATTGCCTACCAAAATTCTAGTTCATGCCCTTATTATCTCTCGCTGACGACTATAAAACACCGTCCTATGTGGTTTACCAGCAACCGACTGGCACCACCTTCAACCAATCCTTAACTCTGCTGCCAGAATCACACCCTGCCCCTTTCAGTCAATCTCTCACTGGCTTTTCATTACCCAAAGGATCCAATTTAGCTGCTAACCTACCTACAACTACAAGGCCTCTCTCCAATACAGCCCCCCATACATCTATGGTCTGATAAACAGATAAACAGATATTCCAAGGTGTAACCTCTGCTCTGCTATGATCTCTCTCGATCTCCCTCCTAACCACTCTTATCACTTCTTCCCACGCCCGTATACGACTTTTTTCTCATGCTGCCCCTCTGCTCTGGAACTCTCTCCTCGCTTTATATGCCACTCGCCATCACTTCACACTTCAAATGCAACCTCAAACTCTTCGGGCAAGGTACAATCTCAAACATAGAAAAGAAATCAATGCACATTCCTAGCCCCATACAATATGTATTATCTGCACACTGGCATACTTTATAAACAAAGGGGTTTTAGTATACATACCTGTGATAACATTCTATGTTGTATAACCAGATCAGTAGCACTTCCACTAAATGTAGTTGTAAATTAGCCTAATTGGAGTGCTTTCCACAATCCTTGTATTGTAAAGGTTACAATCTTAACCTGGACACTTCTACCCCTCTTATGTACCTCTCGCAGACCCGCTAGTTATAATCCACTGAACAACTTAGTTACAGCTTCTGATCTGCTTCACTTTATGTTTCATACCCATCTCCTCTAGACTGTAAGCTCTGGGCAGGCCCTCCTTTCTATTGTACCACAGTAATGCTGTAACGAACACAACTGATGCTGCTATCAGCACTTGAATTATTTGCACTTTGTATTACTTACACTACCCAACCTAACCCGATAATACTTTGGGGTTTACTGATTTGGCCATTTCAGTCCCATTATTGCCTCACCCCAAAGTTTCTTATATTAAAGATTATTTACCATAAATAATGACCCAAACCACTATCCTGTGTTGCTGCTGTATCTCTCCTGTCAGCCCCCCCCTACTGCCTTCTCCCCTCCCACCCTTGTGCATATGTGCACCTATGTCCAAAGAAAGGCACTGCTTGAGAGCAAAGGGAGCGTTCAAGCAGAGCTGACAGAGAGAACACGAAACCCCAGGATTTTGGGTATGGAAAGTAGTTGCTTACCAATATGGGAGAAGGGCACAGACATCAGTATCAGCAATGTCTCAGACAATCACTGCTGCGGCTGCTGGCTGGCCCCTTTTGCTGCTGCCGTGCACAGAAAACATGCAGGAGCAGCAGCAAAAAAGCTGAGGGAACGAGTGTTGGTACGTATATTTAGTAGCCCCATACACCTTGTAACCTAGCGAGTCTAGGTAATTAGGTTTGATTTTATTTTTCGATTGGGGGGACATGCCTTTTAATGAAAGTGTAACAGAACAAAATGAAAAAATTACACTTCCCTCTTCATTCTGGGTTTTTTTGCCTTCCTCTGGATCAACGTTAGGTAGAGTTCATGATATGATATAAAATTTTGACTAAATCGACCTATGTCTTTATTCAACTGTGGCACCGTGCACATCAAAGTAGTTAAGAATCTCTCTGTTTTCAATGAGATTTGCTCTTGGCTTGTCTGCATTTTAACAACTAGTCACCCAGTAATGTATATTTGAAAATCTCTCTTGCTCTGCTCTATCCTTCCAGATACTTAAGGCCTAGCCGCCATTATACCACCCCAAAACTCACATAAGATTTTTAGTTGTGGGATGTGTGATTCTCTGCATTACGTACAGTAAAATAATAGTACATGTGAAGTGTACAGAAAATGGTGATTACTCATATTGTTGTCTTGTACGGTGATCCATGGAAATCTTATAGAGCTAACGGATTAAGAGGAACATACTTTAGCTCTGCTAACAAAGTCAAAAGTAAGTTCTATTAAATGTTTTAATACATAGTGCTTCATTTTTCTGAAAGCCACATTGATCACTGTAGTGAGGATTTAATACATCACCCATTTGTAAATGGGTTACTGCAACTTTAAAGCAGGACAGATTTTTTTCAGATGAAATTTCTGATTGCTTTGTTCCAACGAAAATCTGATCAGAAAATCAGTTGAAATTTCCCTTGTTGCACTGTCGACTTTTGTTTCAGGCAGAAATCAGTGGAAGGAATAGAAGATGATCATCGTAATTTGATCAACCGCTCAATTTTGTCAAGGGGTCAGGGAAAATTGGAAATTGGAACTGCGGTTAATATTTGGACCAATTGAATGTTGTTGATCGGGCAAAATATTGGTGCACTGTATGTCTGGACTAAGTTCTCCTTAAGAGTTTGATGAGTGTATGTTATCTGGCCCTGGCTTTATTGATATTATCTTTGTTGGCTTCTGTGTGAACTTACCTGGGGCAAACAATTACATAACAATCAACTTATACTTTACTGAGACCAATATAATAAACACACAACACCAATGAATTTGGTTGAAAATAATTTGGCCACAGCTTTATTAATAAAAACAGTAATGTAAACAGTATTATAACAAATGCCAGTGGTTTCCTAACAACCGGCATGTATGAAACCAACGATTCCATGAGTCTCCTGCTGACAGGTTGGAGCCAGCCTGCGCCGTCAGCCACAAGCTGCTCCTTCCCGCCAGCTTAACTCCCCAATACGAAACCAATGTGCCATGCATTAGAATTGTCTCCCTCAAGCTCTCTATGCCTTATAGCATGCCGCCATTGTGGCGGGAAGGCTGATACGGTGGCGTTGACTTTTCTCCTAACATTTCTCTATGGCCTTGCTATCTGTGCTCCCCTCCAATATACCTTAGGGATATTTCTGACCAAATTATAATAAATATTACTTATGAGGTTTTAGACAGCTAGCTATGCCTTGTTTTATATCCCTTATTAAATCAATGGTACGAAGACTACCTACGTCGTTGCCGCCCGCCCCGCATTTATAAAAGGATCACTTTAGGCGCTGGGACTCATATTTATTTGCATAGTTCTGGGAGGAAACTGGGCCATGTAAGACGCCTAATCCCCTCCAGCGAATATGGGCGACATTTTGTGGAATACCCAGTTGCGTCCATATGGGCGTGTCTGCTCTCTTTGATGCGAATAAACATGGGAATGACCAACACCCCTACCGTGTAGCTCCTATTCCTGGGAAAACAGAAGCAAACAACCTACAAACACCATTAGCTGGAGGTGGACGTATGTCCTGTAGCTTGGGACCTCCACCTGCCTACTTGTTTAACTGGGTCCTCTGGGAGGCCCATGAGAAAGCCTCTGTGGCAGCCCCGATCCAAATGAATGGGAGCCAAAGGATTCGCTGGTGCAAGGATAGTGACAGACTAGCCTTCATAACCACTGTAAATTGAAATTTTGAAAGGAGCTGCCATCCTGGTGATTAAAAGAGGGCCTGTTTGTTGGTCGTTGCTTTAGTAATGTCGAAGGACAACCAGGCAGCATTCACCACCTATGGCCATGATGGGAACTATTTTACCCTTTCTTAGCTGGTCAGTCTTGGAGAATCTTTATTGGACCGTAGACTATTAGTTCCCAGAACTACATCTGTGAAATGATGCCCCCAGTCTTTTTAGTGATGGTGATACTAGTTTCTCCTAACCTAAAGGCGTCATAAAATGTCAAGCAGAATGCTGTTTTAAAAAACAATGCAGTTTCAAAGGGGGAATGACAAATTTTGGGGAGGGCATCAAGTAATTTTGCTTCCAGCCTTTTTGTTACCCTGCGAATTGCAGGGTAACGAAATCACATCCTCCCACCCGAAAAACTGGAATAGAATTGACAGTGCTGTATCTATTTTTTCTACTGTTTTCCCAACACTCCCTGTTTCCTACAATGCAGCTAAATTTTCAGGTCATATGTGGGAGCGTAAGGATCTTTGTGCCGATTCTTGTGCTACACATCTACTCCAGACCCTGTCGTAGCACCTCTGGTGTACCCTGTCCAGGGATTCCATTAGAGAGGACCAGGCTTCTGAAGCCAGTTTCCACAAGAATTGTGGGACCCGGCAAACCCTCTCTCCGTGCTTCCGGTCATCTCTTCTGAAACACCTGTAAGCTGGCGATGAGAGAGACCGTCAGCAATTGAGTTGTCCCTGCCCTAAACCAGATGTTGGCATTTGAGGCATTCTCTGGATCAGTTACTGTCAGGAAAGTGTGTAGTGACTTGGCAAGAATGGGTTAACTATTGGTATTAGTTCTTGCAAAGGACCAATAAAATACCATTCTCACCTGGAAACAGTCCTTTGTCCATATTACGATTAGTGAAGTCTGGAACCAGATCTCCTTTTCCAGACAATGTGAGCCGAACCGTGTATCTGGAATCTCTTCAGCATGGGTCTGGTGGGTACACTAGAGGTCATTTTAAGGACAGTCATACATGTAAAATAAATTTATTTTCGTATTGGAAATATGTAAGATAGAAACCAATATTATATTTGTGAATTGGAAAGTAGGGCCCTTTAAAAAATGATACCCAACATGGAGCCCTTATTCCATTGCCACGGAGAGTTATTAATATCTTGGGAAATATGGATTACACCAGGTCATGTTTGCTATTGGAGGAATTGATAATTATACAGGAGAGGAATGGTTGGTCTTATCCCAATAAATGTACTTATCTACATTTATATGGAATCTGTCTACCTGAGGGGGAATGAGTGCTTTTGCTAGTCGTAAATCTGGACATTCCTAGACATCTCATGCATCCAGGAGTAGGGGTGGTTCATGAAATGGTTTAAAAATCCTTGTAGCCCCTATACTTTGTTCTCACTGAGGGGACATGCTAAAACCGTGTGTATGGACCCGATGTTCTTTTCTTTCTTCCCGCCCCGGGATACAGGACTTCCTAGTGAGTAGGGTCTGTGAATATTTTTATCCTTTTTATTATATAACTGTTGTACCTATTGTATCTCATTTTATTATAACACCATTTTCTTATTTTTTGTATATATGCACTGTCCACCTTTTTTGGAATATTAATCTAAGATTAAGAAAAGTTTATATGTGGTTGAATGGAGTGTGCAGTGTAAATGCTAATTGCTTGTCTAATTGCTTGTGAAGGACTGATGCTATAACCTGTTTTTGCTGGAGTGAATGGTGTAGTGTTAACCATTTTAGCTGCCAGGACAGGGATGTACATAGTCAGTGAGAGTCAGAGTTTTTTGGGGGCAGTCTTTAGGCCATAACTTAAAGTGGTGGCAAGCGAGTACCGACTTGATGTGGTCCAAATCACGTGCCTAGCGAACTGGCATTCGTGACGTTACTTACATAAGCGGACTAAAACTGGAGAGAGGAAGAGATCTGCTTGTTGATGACTTGAACTACCGCTAGTTTATCACACCAAAAGATTAATGCATTTGTTCCATCATTTCTCTTCCCCAGATGAACGGCCACGACATGGAAGGCAACTCTAAGAAGTTAGATTTTTTAAGATTGGTGTGCCCTACCATGGGTTGCCATTTTTCTGGCACCAGCATCCCTTGAAAATGCTCCTAATCCTACTGTGACTGCTGCATCTTATGCAGCTGCAGTCTGTGCTAGTTATTCATTCCATCTGCCAACCATACCTCCGGTATATTCTCCTAGGAAGTGCCTGCCAACTCTAAGGTCGCTCTTTCAATGTGTTCTAGATATCTTATATAGTGTGTGGTACAGTCCACCCCTTTTGGTCGCTAGCGAATAATTGGCGTTACACCTACATCAGGCAGGTAGGTGACTTATTGGGATTGCATCTGTTTTAAGTGTAATTTTCTTGGTGCCATTCCCCCTATCCAATAACTGTGTCAACGCTGCCAATTGGTCCTCCGGGAATCTGAAAACCATTGCTACTGAATCTTTTCTATTCCTAAGAACGTGGACCGTAGTTGGTCCCCTCCGTTTTGTCCTCTCTGTGCCACCGTACCCCACCGAAGTGGTTCCTCATTACTGCCTGAAATGTTTGTAGGAGAATGTGTTACATAACCGCGACACTGTAGGGCACAACAAAAAATGAAAGTCGTCTAGATAGTGGATAGCAGAGTATTGCCTGTCTGCGGTGACCGTTGCCCATTCTAAAACGAGCTAAAACACCTGAAATAGTACCCAATATGGAACAACACACAAAGTATACAGTCCCGCAGCAACGCCCGCAGGTGGCAAACTCATATGTACTGGCAATATCTTAAGGATCGACTTGGATATCGGACTTTGCCATCATGGCTCATTGGCCGCCGTCTCACCAGACAGAGTGCCCTATCCAAGGATGTGTAGTGGGTACCCCCGGACTCGTCCTTTATCGTCCCATCCTTTAACCTAATACCACCCCTTTGTGGTGCTGAGCGGATTAATGATGAGACGGTAATTTCTGGGTTCCCCTCTTGGGAACGCCAGACCTAATGGTGAGACCTAAGGTTATAATGATGTTGTTGTCGCAAGTGGCTGCCATTCTGTCTCGTCTGTGCCCGCTTCCACTTTTTCTATCATTTTCCATCTAGGGTCCCCTGCTCTGCCTCTGATTTTTAGGTTGTTGGAGCTAATCGGGGTGGGATGAATTGAAATGGATCCAAAACCGTCTTGAAACCGGATTGTATGATCTTGGCCCTCCCGACCTATTGGGGTACTTTGTCAGAAAATGGGAGCATCTTTTCTATGTTCACTGGTGCTCATCGCTTATGAGGATGAGGCATTGTGCGGCAAGCGTTGGGCTCCGCCGCAGAATGAACATCAAAAGCAAACCCATTGGAGAATTCAATCAACCTGCTATGAACGTGGTGACTCCTCAAGCCAGCAGTTCCCCTTCTCCCTGGGTGCGACTCCCCTGAGTAGAGGCGCCGGCCCCGACTGGAAAGGGGGGAGTATGTGAGTGGGCTGGGGTCCATGGTCAAGATGCCATATGGCTCATGTACTGGCGTTCTACTTCAGTTCGAAGTACGGGCTGCCATGCGCTTCCTAAATTGATCGTCAATCGAGCCCAGCATTGACCGCCATCGTTCTATAGGCTCCCCATATGACTCTAAGTAACAAAGAGTGGCGACCCTTTGTCGGGGAACGCTTGCACAGGAACCTGGCATACAACCGTGAAACCGTGTATACACCGGGTTGCGGCATATCGTTTCTTTGTTTTTCTTCTGTTCGTCCTAGGGTGTTTCATGGCGGAGGGGGTCTGTTGAGGTGATCTTTTTTTTCCACTTGAACCAGTGAAAAGACATCCACATAGTTGCCCGCCCATAGTTTTTTCTTTAACCGCGGGTCGAGGGTTTGCAAAACCGAGGGTGCAGATTCGCACAGTGTTTCTGTGTCCTGCGGTCTGGAGCGAAAAACCTTGGGGGAATGTTAGTTTGAAACGGGCTAAGTCCATCTGTTGTGCAGCGCTCCCACTGGTGTTGTGACATGCGTCTCGCTCCCCCTTATTCTGCATTGCTGTCTGTCCCTTGCTTGGTGGCGGTGTTGAGTAGTTGTATGCCGGTTGAGTTTGTCTTCTCCGTTTGTGATGGCCTAGCGACTATGTTGCTGTTTTCCTGCGTAGGCTCACGCTATGTGTTGATTGCATTTTGCTGTCTTGTCAGTTTCCGGTTCGCGGCTGTCATTCCCTGTGGTTGCGGTTCACTTCTGGGTTCGCTGGTGGCCGTGGGAACATTCAAGATGGCTGCCGTACGTCAGACGCTCCAGTTGCGTGCCACCAGCCGCGTCACGTGGTAGGCCACGTCCTGTTGCGGGGCAGGATGGGAGTCCTTGGTGCATTTCTGGTGAAGAAGCCAATCATGTTCTGACCTCCGCAGCTGGAAGCACCAACTCGACGTCTTAATTTCATATCATATCAGCTTTGGCACGAAAGTTTGCTGCAACACAATTACTAAACTAGCGCTAAAATTATTTTTCGTGGCCATGTGTTCCCCTCTAGTGACGTACAGATGGTCAGTCTTGGACACATAGGTAACTTTTTCATCCCTAGATCTCACTTTCAGCTTGTACTTGCTGTGTTAGAACTGCTCTCCTTGTTCCGCTGCTTAAATTGCAATAGTGCAACCATGAATCAATATCCCTGCCTCTTTCTCTCCTGCCAACCAACTCTCCAACGTTTGGTGGATGGATTGATCAATCAATGGGGAGACGGAAAGCAGGTACATAATGTAATATAATGTCAATGCTGCACTGAAAAGGGTAAAGGTTACTACTCGCTGGCCCTGAAATTTTAATGCCAATACTTTGGGAAAGTGCTGTCACTGAAAGGGTTAATGGGCAATACGGTGTAACATCCAATCCGTGAGGTTGCCTAAAAATGTGTCATATGTGTAAAAGTGACGCTGGCCAATAGAATTCTCTTAAGTGTGTACTATCTCTGATATATGAAGGCTCCCTGGACCAAGGTTGTAGAAAAGAGTCCAGAAAAATGGCTAAAGGTTGAAAATGTGAGCCTCGAGCGGCCAGTGCCTCTCCACCAGTGCCTCTCCACCGATGTACTGTTTTATTACCTCAGTAGTGGTCCCTTTTTAATATGTCTTTTTACTGTACTTTTTATATAATCCACGTTAGCACCTTACACTTTTTATGCTTCTGCACTATGACATTTTTATATATATATTTAGTGATGCCTTTTATGGCCATGATCCGACTGTTTTGTAATCTTTGACACGATTACCCGCATGAAAGACTCGGCTTTCTTTGGCCGTTCTAGTTTCGTCTTTACGTGTGATGGGTGGCATTTTTGACACACCCCCTCATTTGATTGGCCATTAGGATCACACCCCCCATAGGTTCTATTGGCCAGCGTCACTTTTACACATATGACACATTTTTAGGCAACCTCACGGATTGGATGTTACAGGTTTTTAAACTAGTGTATCACGTCACTCAGATGTTCTGAAGACGGCCCCATCCACGGGCGGAAACATGTTAACCACGCTGTGTGAATAAACACGTATATTTACTCCAAAGTCCTGCGAGTGCCTCCGTTTCTCCCCAAAGTTGTATCTATTTGGATGATGCACCCAGGCGTTTGAAGGTTTTGGAGTGCCCGCTGCCACCAATTTAGATATAATATATATATATATAATATATATATATATTATATCTTTGTACATCAGAAAGCACTCACGTATCAGAAGACAACTGCCTGGGTGCAAGATCACTACTCATATAAAGTCCTTCTTCCAAATGACTGCACTCACGGACTTCTTTAGGACAGTTCGTGTGGGGACTGAAACGCGTCACATTATTTGTGAAAGATTTGGCTAAGAAGTCCTGTGAGTGCAGTCATTTGGAAAGAAGGACTATATATTATATATATAATATTATAATATATATATATAATATCTATATATATAACACTGGATATAAAAAGAGATTTCTTTTGTCATATTTAAAGATCTACTGCTGAAAAGGGAATCAGTTCCCAGAAATGTCTTTGTGTGGGCTTTTTCCTACTCCCCCATAGGTGCCTCTTGTTTAATGTAAATGGTAAGCACAAGACTAGTGTTTCTTTATGGCTATAAAAGTATAACGGCTTCATTCCCCACCTAGATTGGATAAATGAATTAAATTTAATTCTAATCCAAGTTTAATAACCTGGATGTATTGTAGAATATGCTCTATAATCAAGATAAACACGCTCTGGTGGATATAGAGGTGGCAGATTTCAATGAGCTGAAAATCAAGAGAAATCTTGGACAGATGTTAAATTTAAAGAAGAAAGGAATTGCATCGTGGATCTAGTTCTTCTTCTTTTTAAGACCAGACACATTTTATGTCCTAAGCTCCATAGACTTTCATAGAACTGGTGTCCCCCCTCCATAATATATACATTTACATAAAATTTAATTGTGAATTAATAAATGGGTCACTATACTCACTCAAAACAGCTTAACATTATCTGAAACATACAATTTGAGAGAAGTAAAATGGCGGTACACAATATTTATCTGTGCTTGCTTTGTCATTAAATATTAAAGGATAAGTACACTGTAAAACCAAGTTAAGTTTAATTGTAGCAGCAGCTTTAAAAAATCTGTTCCCCCTTTTTTTTTTCCCCTAGGCCCCTCCTGAGCCTACCTGTCATGATGTAAAGTTCCTAACATCTTAGATCTGCTGCGTAAGTCTGTAGCTCTGCCCCTCCGAGACTTCCTGGAGTTCCTTCTTCTGAACCCTCCAAAAGCAGTGTCTGTGTGCACGATTGTGCGCGCATGTGACGTCAGTGCGTGCACGGAAGCGCGCAAGCCTGACATCATTGCGAGGTGCTTGTGTACGGTGGCATGATGATGTCACGCATGCACACGTTCATGCACGCACTGACGCATACTGCTTTTAGAGCAATCACATAGCTGTATAGGTATATATTGGAATTTTAAAGTTAAAGTAAACTGCTGGAAATCACATGAACTTAATTTATCACCGAATCTTAGGCCTAATTACACACCTACGCTTGAATACACAGGCTGATGCCCAATTTCATGACAAGTCTGCAACACAAATATGGTAAATATTTGTACTATACTGTACACACTATATATACTATCATACTATACATACCCGTGACGCTGTACAGTGTGGATTTTCTCTTCTTAATAAACTGTTATTACCAATGTTTATAAAAAGGCACAACAATAAACAGATGCAGGTGCAACATTATTAAGTGAACCTGATCTTAGCACAGCTCTTTCTCAAAAGTGTACCTATTTTAGGGCTAGGCCACACAGAAGCGCATTTAAGCACAATCCGATTGCGCTTTTAAAAGAGCACAAGTGTGGCCCAGTTGATGTGGCCACACTTGTGCGCTAGGGAGCACTGCATTGCGATTTGTAAATCAGAGCGCATGCGATCCACATTTTTGTGCAAACCGCATGTGCTCCGATTGCAAATCACTGAGTGATCGCAATCAGGAGTGCACGCTCACACGCACTTCAGTGCGCACACACAGCATGGTAAGTTGGCCTCGCCTAAAGAAAATGTGTAGGCAGGGTTGCTAGATCAGTGAAGCAAGAAGGTACACCTAAACAAAACATGTATAATTGCTGACTTAATGTTGTTTAATTGCAACAACTTTGCAACAGCACAGCACAGCACAGCAATAAATACATTTTATTGACTTTTAGACTAAATGATCTGGCAACCCAGGTTGGAGGGTAGGAAGAAAAAAATGTTTTGGTTTTTTTTTATTAGTCATGCTCAATTACTGATTTAATCTTAAGTCACATTATTATTCTGTGCTCATTGTCAGTAGCTAATATAGTAAATAACACACTACTAGGGCCTGTACATGTTAAACCATCCACCCCATTATTTTCTTCTGGGGCTTGCTCAGGTTTACCCCCATGCCTAATATCTTATGCACTATTGCAGGCACTTTTAAACATTTTTTAATACTGTGAAGAATTTTATCAATTTTAGTGTCCCCTTGAAATTAAAATCTAATTATTGG
Source organism: Hymenochirus boettgeri (assembly GCA_019447015.1). NCBI lineage: Eukaryota > Metazoa > Chordata > Amphibia > Anura > Pipidae > Hymenochirus > Hymenochirus boettgeri. Next base: position 50,510,622 of record CM033476.1, read on the forward strand.
TGCAAGCTATTTAAGAAATGTCATTACCATTATAAGAATCAATACACACCTCCCCCAAAATGTCCTAATCAGCCAGGAATGCTTAGATTCTGGGGGTTTTCTTGGACAGACACAGGCAGTGCATTGGTGGAGTTGGAGTCACCTATTAGAAAGTGAGGATGTTAGAAGCAGAGCTGGGTTATCTAAACCTAGGCTCTTACTTAGTATGGCCCAAGAAAGGGCCAAGTAAGTGTTGCAGATGCAGTAAGATGGTCCAAGTGTATGTTTACGCTCTTTAAAATGCAATTTTAGCATGCACCCTTTTCAAATATGCTGAGTATACTGGTACTGTTTTAGACCAGTGTGTTTCCCCAAAATTTTTGTTGATTTAGCGTTATTTCATTAGAAAAACAATAATGTAGCAAAAGGTTTATATTCACACCCGCATCAAATGAAAAGTTCCTCTCTGTAGAAAAGAATAGAGAGCATTCTTCCAACTTTTTGCTGTGTGTAGAATGTAAGAAAAAAACATCTGCACATCTAACACCTGCTGCTAAGTTGATTTACATACATCAGATTGCACTCATAAGGTCTACACATGATCCACTGCTTTCCTAAACCAAACAATCTCTTAGCCAGCATGTAACACTGGAGCACATAGCAGATATCCGTAATTGCTTTTCCTTCTCTCCAGAGATAGGAATTTAACTCAAGGAACATCATTTTTCAGTGCTAAAAGAAATGTATCGAATTTCCTCAGTTGGGATAATTGTGATCTGAGAAAGAATACACGGTGTGCTGGGCCTGGGTCCCACTGATGAGTGGAATTATTTCTTACATTTCTAGACAGTTTGTAATAATACCAAAGCACTTATTCAAAGTTCCAAAAGAGCTAAATTGCTGCAATGTTGGACTAAACACATCTGAGGGTGAGTGCCCACATTGTGGCACTGTAATATATATATCCTTTATATTATATAAATATATTTATATCTTCATAGGAGATTGAATTGAGTTTTTAGGAGCTACCAATGAGGTGGGGTTATACAAAAAAAAAAATAACAGGTCATGAGAATCATATTGCTTGAGATCGTTGTGTTTTGTATCACTTCTCTTAAGTGTGTACTATCTCTGATATATGAAGGCATCCTCTGGACCAAAGGTTGTAGAAAAGAGTCCAGAAAAATGGCTAAAGGTTGAAAATGTGAGCCTCGAGCGGCCAGTGCCTCTCCACCAGTGCCTCTCCACCGATGTACTGTTTTATTACCTCAGTAGTGGTCCCTTTTTAATATGTCTTTTTACTGTACTTTTTATATATATCACGTTAGCACCTTACACTTTTTATGCTTCTGCACTATGACATTTTTATATATATATTTAGTGATGCCTTTTATGGCCATGATCCGACTGTTTTGTAATCTTTTGACACGATTACCCGCATGAAAGACTCGGCTTTCTTTGGCCGTTCTAGTTTCGTCTTTACGTGTGATGGGTGGCATTTTTGACACACCCCCTCATTTGATTGGCCATTAGGATCACACCCCCCATAGGTTCTATTGGCCAGCGTCACTTTTACACATATGACCCAATGTTTTAGCAACCTCACGGATTGGTGTTACAGGTTTTTAAACTAGTGTATCACGTCACTCAGATGTTCTGAAGACGGCCCCATCCACGGGCGGAAACATGTTAACCACGCTGTGTGAATAAACACGTATATTTACTCCAAAGTCCTGCGAGTGCCTCCGTTTCTCCCCAAAGTTGTATCTATTTGGATGATGCACCCAGGCGTTTGAAGGTTTTGGAGTGCCCGCTGCCACCAATTTATATATATATATATATATATATATATATATATATATATATCTTTGTACATCAGGAAAGCACTCACGTATCAGAAGTACAACTGCCTGGGTGCAAGATCACTACTCATATAAAGTCCTTCTTCCAAATGACTGCACTCACAGGACTTCTTTAGGACAGTTCGTGTGGGGACTGAAACGCGTCACATTATTTGTGAAAGATTTGGCTAAGAAGTCCTGTGAGTGCAGTCATTTGGAAGAAGGACTATATATATATATATATATTATAATATATATATATATATATATATAACACTGGATATTAAAAAGAGATTTCTTTGTCATATTTAAAGATCTACTGCTGAAAAGGGAATCAGTTCCCAGAAATGTCTTTGTGTGGGCTGTTTCCACTCCCCCATAGGTGCCTCTTGTTTAATGTATATGGTAAGCACAAGACTAGTGTTTCTTTATGGCTATAAAAGTATAACGGCTTCATTCCCCACCTAGATTGGATAAATGAATTAAATTTAATTCTAATCCAAGTTTAATAACCTGGATGTATTGTAGAATATGCTCTATAATTAAGATAAGACAGCTCTGGTGGATATAGAGGTGGCAGATTTCAAATGAGCTGAAAATCAAGAGAAATCTTGGACAGATGTTAAATTTAAAAGAAGAAAGGAATTGCATCGTGGATCTAGTTCTTCTTCTTTTTAAGACCAGACACATTTTATGTCCTAAGCTCCATAGACTTTCATAGAACTGGTGTCTCCCTCCATAATATATATGACATTTAACATAAAATTAATTTAGTGAATTAATAAATGGGTCACTATACTCACTCAAACAGCTTAACATTATCTGAAACTACAATTTGAGAGAAGTAAAATGGCGGTACACATATTTATCTGTGCTTGCTTTGTCATTAAATAATTAAAGGATAAGTACACTGTAAAACCAAGTTAAGTTTAATTTGTAGCAGCAGCTTTAAAAAATCTGTTCCCCCTTTTTTTCCCCTAGGCCCCTCCTGAGCCTACCTGTCATGATGTAAAGTTCCTAACATCTTAGATCTGCTGCGTAGAGTCTGTAGCTCTGCCCCTCCGAGACTTCCTGGAGTTCCTTCTTCTGAAGCCTCCAAAAGCAGTGTCTGTGTGCACGATTGTGCGCGCATGTGACGTCAGTGCGTGCACGGAAGCGCGCAAGCCTGACATCATTGCGAGGTGCTTGTGTACGGCGTGGCATGATGATGTCACGCATGCACACGTTCATGCACGCACTGACGCATACTGCTTTTAGAGCAATCACATAGCTGTATAGGTATAAATATTGGAATTTTTAAAGTTAAAGTAAACTGTCTGGGAAATCACATGAACTTAATTTATCACCGAATCTTAGGCCTAATATACACACCTACGCTTGAATACACAAGGCTGATGCCCAAGTTCATGACAAGTCTGCAACACAAATATTGGTAAATATTTGTACTATACTGTACTACACTATAATATACTATACTATACTATACATACCCGTGACGCTGTACAGTGTGGATTTTCTCTTCTTAATAAACTGTTATTACCAATGTTTATTAAAAAGGCACAACAATAAACAGATGCAGGTGCAACATTATTAAGTGAACCTGATCTTAGCACAGCTCTTTCTCAAAAGTGTACCTATTTTAGGGCTAGGCCACACAGAAGCGCATTTAAGCACAATCCGATTGCGCTTTTAAAAGAGCACAAGTGTGGCCCAGTTGATGTGGCCACACTTGTGCGCTAGGGAGCACTGCATTGCGATTTGTAAATCAGAGCGCATGCGATCCACATTTTTGTGCAACCGCATGTGCTCCGATTGCAAATCACTGAGTGATCGCAATCAGGAGTGCACGCTCACACGCACTTCAGTGCGCACACAAGCATGGTACAGTGTGGCCTCAGCCTAAAGAAAATGTTGTAGGCAGGGTTGCTAGATCAGTGAAGCAAGAAGGTACACCTAAACAAAACATGTATAATTGCTGACTTAATGTTGTTTAATTGCAACAACTTTGCAATCAGCACAGCACAGCACAGCAATAAAATACATTTTATTGACTTTTAGACTAAATGATCTGGCAACCCAGGTTGGAGGGTAGGAAGAAAAAAATGTTTTGGTTTTTTTTATTTAGTCATGCTCAATTACTGATTTAATCTTAAGTCACATTATTATTCTGTGCTCATTGTCAGGTAGCTAATATATGTAAAATAACACACTACTAGGGCCTGTACATGTTAAACCATCCATCCCCATTATTTTCTTCTGGGGCTTGCTCAGGTTTACCCCCATGCCTAATATCTTATGCACTATTGCAGGCACTTTTAAACATTTTTTAATACTGTGAGAGAATTTTATCAAATTTTAGTGTCCCCTTGAAATAATAAAATCTAATTATTGGTGCAAGCTATTTAAGAAATGTCATTACCATTATAAGAATCAATACACACCTCCCCCAAAATGTCCTAATCAGCCAGGAATGCTTAGATTCTGGGGGTTTATCTTGGACAGACACAGGCAGTGCATTGGTGGAGTTGGAGTCACCTATTAGAAAGTGAGGATGTTAGAAGCAGAGCTGGGTTATCTAAAACCTAGGCTCTTACTTAGTATGGCCCAAGAAAAGGGCCAAGTAAGTGTTGCAGATGCAGTAAGATGGTCCAAGTGTATGTTTACGCTCTTTAAAATGCAATTTTAGCATGCACCCTTTTCAAATATGCTGAGTATACTGGTACTGTTTTAGACCAGTGGTGTTTCCCCAAAATTTTTGTTGATTTAGCGTTATTTCATTAGAAAAACAATAATGTAGCAAAAGGTTTATATTTCACCGCATCAAATGAAAAGTTCCTTCTGTAGAAAAGAATAGAGAGCATTCTTCCAACTTTTTGCTGTGTGTAGAATGTAAGAAAAAAACATCTGCACATCTAACAACCTGCTGCTAAGTTGATTTACATAACATCAGATTGCACTCATAAGGTCTACATGATCCACTGCTTTCCTAAACCAAACAATCTCTTAGCCAGCATGTACACTGGAGCAACATAGCATGATATCCGTAATTGCTTTTCCTTCTCTCCAGAGATAGAGAATTTAACTCAAGGGAACATCATTTTTCAGTGCTAAAAGAAATGTATCGAATTTCCTCAGGTTGGGATAATTTGTGATCTGAGAAAGAATACACGGTGTGCTGGGCCTGGGTCCCACTGATGAGTGGAATTATTTCTTACATTTCTAGACAGTTTGTAATAATACCAAAGCACTTATTCAAAGTTCCAAAAGAGCTAAATATTGCAATGTTGGACTAAACACATCTGAGGGTGAGTGCCCACATTGTGGCACTGTGGAATATATATATCCTTTATATTATATAAATATATTTATATCTTCATAGGAGATTGAATTGAGTTTTTAGGAGCTACCAATGAGGTGGGGGGTATAGCATATTACTTATAGGAAAGGTGTATATGTATGTGTGTACTATCTCACTATTACCATTTAAATGACCATCAACAAATGATGACAATCAATAATTATAGCACTGAAATATATTAGGAACAAGACGAAATATACAACTTACACAAATTACATAAATTTACTTACAGAGCTGAGATTCCTATTTTTATATGGGATAGTCAAAATGGGAGGTTAAACCACACCCCTGTGACTTCTAAGAGCGTAGAGACTTAGTACCAAGTCTCTAGTCAGACATGCTCATGCTCGAATATGCAAGTAATCCATCTGCCCTTCCCTTACATCCATAGCTATTACACTATTGGAATAGGGAAGGACAATATAGGACATTTTAGGCAGTTGTACAAATTTGCCTTCCCTTTCCTATTTCACCTATCTGCTAGCACATATCCAGAGGGGCTAAGTAGATTAAACTTGCAGGTCTGAGAATGGACTCCGGCACTCCTGACACAATTTGCAGTTGAAACTAAAAAGCACCTTTAGGCAACCTGACTCCCTATACAGGATCCAGATTAGTATGCTACGGTGATACATATTGGTATTAACCACAGCAAGTCCCCGATTTACAGTTGCTACAGTGATGCATTTGAGATTTAATAATCCCTGTGCCACCTACACCATAAATAACTCTGTGTTAAGTGCATCTGTAATGGAAAAAGAGGGGAATAGATTCAAGAGAGAAAGATATTCTCCCTCTTTACAAGGCACTGGTAAGGCCTCATTTGGAATATGTGGTGCAGTTTTGGAATCCCATATACAAAAGGGACATCTTGGAAATGGAAGCAGTTCAGAGGAGGGCAACTAAATTAATAAGGGGAATGGGGGGGTTTGAATATGCAGGCAGATTAGACAAGTTAGGGCTGTTTACATTGGAGAAGCTAAGTTTGCGTGGGGATATGATAACCTTATACAAATATATTAATGGGCTATACAATGAACTCTCTGGTGCATTGTTTACTTATAGGTCATATCAGAGGACTCATGGCCATCCTTTAAGGTTGGAAGAAAAGAAGTTTCATCTTCAGGTTAGGAAAGGTTTCTTTACAGTGATAACGGTGAAACTGTGGAACTGTCTTCCTGCAGATGTGGTAACGGCAAGTTCATTAAATAGCTTTAAAAAAGGCCTGGATAAGTTTCTAAAACTAAAAAATATTGAGAATTACTGATATTAATGCATATACTGTAGTTCTGGTTGGTACAAGGAAACTATATAATATTGAGAATTACTGGTATTAATACATATACTGTAGTTCTGGTTGGTTACAGGGATACTATATAATTTGAGAATTACTGGTATTAATCATATACGTAGTTCTGGTTGGTACAGGGATACTATATATATTGAGAATACTGGTATTAATACATATACTGTAGTTCTGGTTGGTACAGGGATACTATATAATATTGAGAATTAATGGTATTAATACATATACTGTAGTTCTGGTTGGTACAGGGATACTATATAATATTGAGAATTACTGGTATTAATACATATACTGTAGTTCTGGTTTGTACAGGGATACTATATAATATAATATAATATACATAATATAATATACATGCTTGTACCAACCAGAACTACAGTATATGTATTAATACCAGTAATTCTACCTTAACGGTAAAGGTTTAAGACCGTTAAGGTCGCGCTCCGTACCTTAGCCCGATCCCGTGATGCAATAACTGACGTAATCTCGTTTACGTCAGTTATTGTATCGCGGGATCGGGCTAAGGTAAGTTACGCGAGCACAGTTATTGGATCTCCCCGTTAATCTTTTATTTCAGCGAATAGCTACAAAAACAACAAACACATTGCCTTACGCATTTCAAGCCGCATGCAGCTCTTACTCATAGGCTCCACGAGGAGCCTATGACTAAGCCTATGAGTAAGAGCCGCACGTGGCTTGTAACGCGTAAGGCAATGTGTTTGCTGTTTTTGTAGCTATTTGCTGAAATAAAAGATACTTTGTTTTAACCGATTGATGCGCTGGCTGATCTGGAATGTTGGTGTAAGTCTCTAGTCCGACGTGCATGACACTAAACTATGAAGAACTTTGGAAGCTTCAAATGATGTGCAAGTGCTGCAAGCAGACCTAGATAGATTATCAAAATGGGCAGCAATGAGATTCAATGTTGATAAATGTAAGGTGATGCATTTGGGATTTAATAATCCCTGTGCCACCTACTCCATAAATAACTTTGTTAACTGTGTTAAGTGAATCTCGACCGGAAAAAGATTTGGGGGTTCTGGTAGATAACAGACTTAGCTATAGCAAACAATGCCAGGTAGCAACGGCTAGAGCTAGCAAGATATTGTCTTGTATAAAGAGAGATATTATTCTCCCTCTTTACAAGGCACTGGTAAGGCTTCTTTGGAATATGTGGTGCAGTTTTGGAATCCCATATACAAAAGGGACATCTTAGAAATGGAAGAAGTTGAGAGAAGGGCAACTAAAATAATAAAGGGAATGGATGGGCTTGACCATGCAGGCAGATTAGACAAGTTAGGGCTGTTTACATTGGAGAAGCAATGTTTGCGTGGGGACATGATCACTTTATACAAATATATTAATGGGCCATACAATAAACTCTGGTGTATTGTTCACTAATAGGTCATATCAGGAGGCAAAACATTAAAGACACCTTAATAAATATGCCCCTACGTCTCCTAAAACTCTACCCTGTGTTCTACTTCAAACCCCTTCCTATTCCGACCTGACCTTGGACTCATTTGTCGATGAATTTTATTGTTGAGCTCCCTCCTTTCAAAAAGAACACTTTTATTTGGGTAACTGTGGAACACAAAATAGCTCCTTTTGTTCCTCATTCCAAACTACCATCTTCTGCTAACTTAATTATTTATTTTTCACATTTTTTGCCTTCATGGACTTCATGGACTCAGAGTACCATGTAAATCTATGGGGATTAAATTACAATTTTCTTCTGCTTACCACCCACAGTCCATTGGGGAAACTGAACACACTTATTAGTCTGTAGAACAATACCTCAGGTGTTATATACCCAGGGTGGTCAGTCCTTAAAACATACTCTAGAATATGTTATATTCCCGTATCAAATTTTCCAGTATCTTTACTACCTAACAAGTTAAACTCATAAGTCTGTAATTACCAGGCTGTAAACAACTACTCTTGACATCTATCCATCAGGTCCTTAGGGAGATAAGTTCAGTTTTATCTAGGCCATTGTTTCTTATTTTTGCAGATTCCCTCATGTCCGAATGTGTGCCTCTGGATTGGAAAAAGGCTGATGTTGTTCCAATATTTAAAAAGGGTAGTCGTTCACAGCCGGGTAATTACGGGCCTGTAAGTTTAACTTCAGTGGTGGGGAAGATCCTGGAAAGTTTAATAAGGGAACATATTCTAGAGTATGTTTCAAGGACTGACATTATAAGTAGTAACCAGCATGGATTTAGGAGGAATAGATCTTGTCAAACTAACTTGCTTGGTTTTTATGAGGAAGTAAGTAGAAATTTAGACTCTAACATAGCAGTAGATGTAGTTTACTTGGTTCTGTGTTGGGGCCGCTTCTATTTAATCTATTTATTAATGATTTGGAAGTGGGTATTGTCAGCAAGGTTTCTGTGTTTGCTGACGACACAAAACTTTGTCGACCAAGATAGATTGTCACATTGGGCTGATGAAAAGTGGCAGATGAGATTCAATGTTGATAAATGTAAGGTGATGCATTTTGGACTTAAAAAACCTTGTGCTGCTTATACTATACATGGCTCTGTGTTAAGTGAATTCCTGTTGGAAAGGGATCTTGGAGTTTTGGTGGATAACAAACTTAAAGGTAGAAAGCAGTGCCAGGTGGCAACAGCCAGACCCAGCATGGTATTGTCTTGTATAAAGAGAGGTATGGATTTAAGGGAGGAAAATGTTATTCTCCCTCTTTACAAAGCTTTGGTAAGGCCTCATTTGGAATATGCAGTGCAGTTTTGGAATCCTGTGTACCAAAAGGACATTTTTGGAAAGGGTTCAGAGAAGGGCAACTAAATTAATAAGGGGATTGGGGGAGCTTGAATATGAAGAGAGACTGGAAAAGTTACAATTATGTACGCTGGAGAAAAGGCGCTTGTGTGGGGATATGATTACTGTGTATAAATACATTAACGGGCCATACAATAAACTATCTGGGGCATTGTTCACCAATAGAACATGACAGAGGACACGAGGACATCCCTTAAGACTTGAAGAAAAAAGGTTTAGGCTTCAAGTTTGGAAAGGGTTTTTCACTGTGAGAACGGTAAAGCTATGGAACTGTCTTCCAGTGGACGTTGTTATGGCAGGTTCATTGGTCAGTTTAAAAAAAAAAGCTGGATGAGTTTCTGCAAACAAGGAATGTTGCAAGTTACTGGTATTGATACATTAAAGGGCAACTATAGTGAAAAAAAAACTTTGTCTGCATACAATGTATAGATCACTTAGTATAAGCTGCCTTACTTTCATGTTTCTGTGTGGCTTCGTTTCTTCACACTGGCAGAAGTTTGTACCAAGCTGTGTAGTCCCCCTCCCCTCTCTGTCTACTCCCCCTCAAGCAGTGACGGGCTGTATACAGAGTCCGAGCATTGTCAGTTGAAAGGACTTTAAATGAAGTGCTGACATCCTGTTGACCCCTCCCTTCCAGAGCTAAACTGCAAGTGTGGAATAAAGTAGCAATATGCTGAAGGGAGGGGCAGAGGGGGAGAGAGGAGGACAAGTGGTGCTGAGATTCTTTACAAGTAAGTTACTGAACTCTGCCTGTTCTCTAACTTTGCTAATTGTTATTTACTTTTTACCTAAAGTTCATATCTCTCCCCTGCTTAGCTGAGATCATAATCACTGAAGAGAGAGTCAGTGTAACAGCAGCTTGTAGTGAGACCTTCACAAACAGTGACACTGCTTGTTGTCCTGTTACATTTCAATTGCTTTAGTTTTATTTCATAGATTGCACTGTGTGTCTTGTTTGGTATATAGTCTGTATTACTGTATTATATATACTGTATTAATGTTCCATTTGAGTCACTGGTTTTGTATGTATATAAGATTTTTTTTGGGGGGAGGGGCTGTTTTATAGTGTGTTATGCTCATATTGCTGGGTTAATGGTTTATTGATTGTGTTTAGCACTACAGCATTTGACTATGTGCACATGGTACATATAGTGTGGGTGAGAGAGTGTGTGACAGTACTGCAGGGGAGCTTTGGATTGTGTGGGTGTGTGCCTTTGAGTGACAGATGAGGTGTAGCAGCTCCTACAAATCACAGCATATTCAAAGGCTTATATCTCGGTGACTATGTAGAATTTAAAGAAACTAAAGGTACTCTGGTGGATGGGATGACTTATAGGATACATTAGAAGAAATTAAAAAAAAACAATTTTCTCACTATAATTGCCCTTTAAGTAGAGTTGAAATTTATTTTCCCTTCATAAATTTGGTGGGGTTTTTTGCCTTCCACTGGATCAACAGTTAGGCAGGAAATGAGGATATTGCTAGATGGGTTGGACTGGATGGACGTATGACTTTATTCAACCTCAAATACTATACTATACTTCAGCCACCAGGATTCCCAGAAGTCAACTTCTGCAATACAAACAAAAAACAGAAACAAATCGAATCCCTCTAGTCGTCACATACAATTCCCAACTAAAACCCTCAGAAAAATAGCCAAGGATCTACAGTGTACACTTCACAAGGATGAGAGGCTCCAAAACATATTTCCAGACTCACCACTTCTGGCATTCAGACCCACCTCAAATCTAAAAAGACTAATAACAAGAAGCGCCTTTTTGGCAAAAAACAATGCAAAACCTGCACACACATCTTTAATTCAGACAAAACACAGATTCCAGGAACATTAGAGGAATACAGCATCCATGGCCAATACAACGTGGTGTACTTAACACAGTGCACTAGATGCCCAACAGGAGGACTGTATATAGGAGAGACTGGCCAAAGCCTGAGAAAGAGAAATACACACAACCGCTTTACTATAATAAATAAAAAACTGGACACACCAGTAGGGAACCATTTTAACAGCCCTCACCACTCCATAAATGATATAAGAATCTTGGTCCTTCAGGTGGACTTTATAAAACAGAGAATGAAAGGAAGGTATGGGAGTACAAATTAATGAAAACTTTCAACTCTCTGGAGAAGGGACTGAACCTGGGCCTTGGATTTATGGCAAACTATATAGATTAAGAACTGCCTGCACCAAGCCAGAAACACAAACATCCGTAGAGACACTGGGCCAGTTAATTACATGGAATTCCTTTCACTTCACACTTCAGTAACTTACCACTATTTATATCAGCCACTTTGATCCACAGTATCTTGTACCTTATCTGTTTGTCCCTTGCAGACCCCTTTTATATGACTTTGTTAACACCTTCCACACAGATATTCCTTTATTCTGGTTATTTGATCTATGAGCTGAATGTTGTATATATATATTAGAGAGCACCACAGTTCATTGTAGCCAGCTTGAACAGAGAACTAGAATGTACATAAAGCTTGCTTGCTTAGCCAATAAAGGTATCACCTTTATACCACTTTTGTTATTTTTTTTTTTTTCAAAAGGGTTACCCTGTAAACATTTTGACTGACTAGCGCGGTACACCACCTTTTTCTGCGTCTCCCTTTCTCTTGTAATGCATATTGTTGTCCTGCAGGGCCTGATGAAAGTCCAGGAAACTAAAGAGTAGTAATCCTCTCTGTGTGTAATCCATTTCAGTCTCCTCCTGCTCCTCTGAGAGGATTGTGGCATGCGCAGTGGAGTTCTCCCCCCTCCCTCCCTGGTAACTACCTTTAGAGGAAGATTTGGTGATTTTAAACCTAGTGTCTAGAGTTGGGGGGCTGTTTATTTTAGTTTTTGGGGGTAAAGATACGATTTAGTTGCTTTGTCAATGTGGACTAAAGTGCTAAGTGGGGTGCCAAAGGGTTCTGCGTTGGGGCCACTTCCATTTAATATGTTTATTAATGATAAGGAAGTGGGTATTGTCAGCAAGGTTTCTGTGTTTGCTGACGACACAAAACTTTGTCAACCATTAAAAGCTACAGATGATCTGCAATTGTTGCAGGGGGATCTAGATAGATTGTAACATTGGAGCAATGATATTGGATAGGTGATTATACATTTATGATCACGGTCGCAGTAAAATCATGACCATGGCCATACAATTGATGATCGAGAATGTAAAAATACCATTAAAGGCACGGTATTGTGAAATTGTGGATTTGTAAATATTTATAAATATGCCCCATGGGGCTGCTAAGTGGAAGATGAGATTCAATGTTGATAAACTATAAATGGCTCTGTGTTAAGTGAATCTCTGTTGGAAAAGGAACTTGGAGTTAAGGTGGATAACTAACTTAAAGGTAGCAAGCAGTGCCAGGCGGCAACAGCCAGAGCCAGCATGGTATTGTCTTGTATAAAGACGGGTATGGAGAAAAATATTATTCTTTACAAAGCACTGGGAAGGCATTTGGAATAAGCTGTGAAGTTTTGGAATCCTTCAGAGAAGGGCATATAAATTAATAAGGGAAATGGGGGAGCTTGAATATGAAGACAGATTGGATAAGTTAAAATCATGCACACTAGAGAAAAGGCACCTGCATGGAGATACGACCACTGTGCACAAATACATTAATGGGCCAACCAATAAACTATCTGGTGCATTGTTTACCAATACAGCACCTCAGAGTGGACATCCATTATGTTAAGTTTTATTAAGTTTAGTTTTAAAGTTTGGAAAGAGTTTTTACTGTGAGAAAAGTAAAAATATGGAACTGTCTTTGATTTGTGATGGCAAGTTCATTTTGTAGTTTCAAAAATAGTTGGATGATTTTATAAAAACAAAGAATGTTGCATGCTATTGATATTGATACATTGATAAAGTTGGAGCGTGCCGCCATTAACGCCATTGTGCAGGACCGCAGTGCCTACTTCACGGATATGGCGGGCCTGCACAAATGCAGGATAGGGATATTGTAGGGCTAGAGAACACTAGTGCAATTCAGATCCCATTTTTGCAATCCAAAAGGGGGTTTGTTGGGCTAAAGTACATGAGGTACATGGAAATGCCTGCAGGGGGACCTGATAGGGTCCTCTTTGGCTCCAGGCCCCACAGCAACCTCTACACCACTGAAAGTGGCCGGTCTTTATTGTCTGCTTATTAGGTGACCATTTAGGTTAACACATCTCAACTTGATAATAGTAGAGAAACTTTTTTTTTCTGGACCAAGAATACTAGCCTAGTTTTCTCTTCTTTCTCTTTCTTCTGGTGAAATGGGTAAAAAAACTTTTGAGTCAGGACTCAAGACTGAGGGACATATTTAAAAACAACCACTCTGCCCTACAATAACATGTGGTAGTATTGGTAATAGCACAATTACGATTGAAGTTAAAAAGGTACATCCGCAATATTAATTGTACATCCGCACATCGATACTTACAGCCTCTTCTATCCCGAGGCATCTCCATTAAAGGCAGCCGCGTCTGTGCGACTTCCTCCAAACAGGGAGGCAGGAGGAGACGCTGCGGGAGTGTAAGGGCTGTAAGTAGAGATCTAAACTTTTTTTGAAGAAATATATCGGCAGTTGGGGGTGGGCAGGGGTTACCTACCGTATGCTAAAAGTTTATTTTCAGGGTGGACACGCCCTTCAAACTTGTGGTATTGCAAAACAGCGATACCGTGCCTTTATAAATATGGCTATAAGGGCAATATTTGTAAAGGCACAGTATCACTAAAAAGTGGTATCACGCTTTTAACAATTGTGAGTTTTACAATGACAATCGTAATTGTACTGCATGGTATTTCTTTAATACCATATGGTATTGTACTTCTACGATAACCACAAATTATAATTATTATTATTGTGGATTTATATAGCGCCAACATCTTATTGACAATTACATTCTCATCAGGCCCTCCCCCGAAGATTTATTTGACACATACAACCTATCAGTATGTCTTTATGATTGTGGGGGAAACCAGAGTGCCCAGTTTAAACCCACGCAAGTATGAAGAACATACAAACTCCTTGCAGATGCACCCAAGGGTGAATTCAGACTCAGAATCTCAGCACTGCAAGGCATTAGTGCTAACCACTGAGCCACCATGCTGCGTACAAATTTGCTATACCACAGCTTTTTAAAAAGGGCTCTAAATGACTTGAAAGATCACCAAAGGAGGCATAAAAAGCTCAGCAAGCAAAACCTTTACACAGAAAAGAGACGTATTAGTTTAAAAAAGAACTACAGTGCTTATGCAATACATATGAATGTGAATGTTTTATATTGTCCCTAAAAAGCTAAATTTTAAAGGTCATTTATTGCCTCAGAAATTGATTTGTGTACAAAAATATTGAGATGTAAACATGTAAAGAATACATTTTATATACTGTATTTATGGATGAGAATTGAAAAATATTGCACAGTTGGTGCCATCTTGTGGAATGTGGAGTGTTTCACATGCCTTACTCTACTTCACTGCTTTGCAAACAGGGCAACGTTATATTACCAAACCACGCTTCTTACCTGCCAGATATCCAGCATTGCACTAATCCCTTTTGTGATTAGGTGGTCTTGGTTAGGTATGAAGCTCTATTCAAAACTACATGGTAGCACAAAATTTAACTTCTCTCTATTGCCTACCAAAATTCTAGTTCATGCCCTTATTATCTCTCGGCTGGACTACTATAACACCGTCCTATGTGGTTTACCAAGCAACCGACTGGCACCCCTTCAACCAATCCTTAACTCTGCTGCCAGAATCACACACTGCCCCTTTCAGTCAATCTCTCAACTGGCTTTTCATTACCCAAAGGATCCAATTTAAGCTGCTAACCTTATCCTACAACTACAAGGCTCTCTCCAATACAGCCCCCCCATACATCTATGGTCTGATAAACAGATAAACAGATATCCAAGGTGTAACCTCTGCTCTGCTAATGATCTTCTCCTCTCAACCACTCTTATCACTTCTTCCCACGCCCGTATACAGGACTTTTCTCATGCTGCCCCTCTGCTCTGGAACTCTCTTCCTCGCTTTATATGCCACTCGCCATCACTTCACATCTTCAAATGCAACCTCAAAACTCTTCGGGCAAGGTTACAATCTCAAACATAGAAAAGATAATCAATGCACATTCCTAGGCCCCATACAATATGATATTATCTGCACACTGGCATACTTTATAAACAAAGGGGTTTTAGTATACATTACTGTGATAACATTCTATGTTTGTATACCAGATCAGTAGCACTTCCGCTAAATGTAGTTGTAAATTAGCCTAATTGGAGTGCTTCCACAATCCTTGTATTGTAAGGTTACAATCTTAACCTGGACACTTCTACCCCTCTTATTGACCCATCGCAGACCCGCTAGTTATAATCCACTGACAACTTAGTTACAGCTTCTGATCTGCTTCACTTTATGTTTCATCCCCATCTCCTCTAGACTGTAAGCTCTTGGGCAGGGCCCTCCTTTCTATTGTACCACAGTAATGCTGTAACTAACCACACTGATTGCTGCTATCAGCACTTGAATTATTTGCACTTTGTATTACTTACACTACCCAACCTAACCCGATAATACTTTGGGGTTTACACTGATTTGGCCATTCAGTGCCCATTATTGCCTCACCCCCAAAGTTTCTTATATTAAAGATTATTTACCATAAATAATGACCCAAACCACTATCCTGTGTTGCTGCTGTATCTCTCCTGTCAGCCCCCCCCATACTGCCTTCTCCCCTCACCCTTGTGCATATGTGCACCTATGTCAAAGAAAGGCACTGCATTGAGAGCAAGAGGGAGCGTTCAAGCAGAGCTGACAGGAGAGACACGGAAACCCCAGGATTTGGGTATGGAAAGTAGTTAGCTTACCAATATGGGAGAAGGGCACAGACCATCAGTATCAGCAATGTCTCAGACAATCACTGCTGCTGCTGCTGGTCTGGCCCCTTTTGCTGCTGCCGTGCACAGAAAACATGCAGGAGCAGCAGCAGAAAAAAGCTGAGGGAACGAGTGTTGGTACGTATATTTAGTAGCCCCATACACACTTGTAAACCTAGCGAGGTCTAGGTAATTAGGTTTGATTTTATTTTTCGATTGGGGTGGACATGCCTTTTAAATGAGAAGTGTAACAGAACAAAATGAAAAAATTACACTTCCCTCTTCATTCTGGGTTTTTTTGCCTTCCTCTGGATCAACTGTTAGGTAGAGTTCATGGATATGATATAAAATTTTGACTAAATCGACCTATGTCTTTATTCAACTGTGGCACGTGCACATCAAAGTAGGTAAGAAGTCTCTCTGTTTCAATGAGATTTGCTCATTGGCTTGTCTGCATTTTAACAACTAGGTCACCCAGTAATGTATATTTGAAAATCTCTACTTGCTCTGCTCTATCCTTCCAGATACTTAAGGCCTAGGCCCCATTATACCACCCCAAAACTCACAATAAGATTGTGTAGTGGTGGGATGTGTGATTCTCTGCATTACGTACAGTAAAATAATAGTACATGTGAAGTGTACAGAAAATGGTGATTACTCATATTGTGCTTATTGTACGGGTATCCATGGAAATCTTATAGAGCTACGGATTAAGAGGAACATACTTTAGCTCTGCTAACAAAGTCAAAAGTAAGTTCTATTAAATGTTTTTAATACATAGTGCTTCATTTTCTGAAAGCCACAATTGCTCCTGTAGTGAGGATTTAATATCACCCATTTGTAAATGGGTTACTGCAACTTTAAAGCAGGACAGATGTTTTTTCAGATGAAATTTCTGATTGCTTTGTTCCAATCGAAAATCTGATCAGAAAAATCAGTTGAAATTTCCCTTGTTGCACTGTCGATCTTTTGTTTCAGGCAGAAATCAGTGGAAGGAATAGAAGATGGATCATCGTAATTTGATCAACCGCTCAATTTTGTCAAGGGGTCAGTGGAAAAATTGGAAATTGGAAAACTGCGGTTAATATTTGGACCAATTTGAATGTTGAGAATCGGGCAAAATATTGGTGCACTGTATGGTCTGGACTAAGTTCTCCTTAAGATTTGATGATGTGTTTTATCTGGCCCCGTGGCTTTATTGATATTATCTTTGTTGGCTTCTGTGTGAACTTACCTGGGGCAAACAATTACATAACAATCAACTTATACTTTACTGAGACCAATATAAATAAACACACAACACCAATGATTTGGTTGAAAATAATTTGGCCACAGCTTTATTAATAAAAACAGTTAATGTAAACAGTATTATAACAAATGCCAGTGGTTTCCTAACAACCGGCATGTATGAAACCAACGATTCCATGAGTCTCCTGCTGACAGGTTGGAGCCAGCCTGCGCCGTCAGCCACAAGCTGCTCCTTCCCGCCAGCTTAACTCCCCAATACGAAACCAATGTGCCAGTGCAAGTTAGAATTGTCTCCCTCAAGCTCTCTATGCCTTATAGCAATGCCGCCAGTGTGGCGGACGAAGGCTGATACGGTGGCGTTGACTTTTCTCCTACATTTCTCTATGGCCTTGCTATCTGTGGCTCCCCTCCAATATACCTTAGGGATAATTTCTGACCAAATTATAATTAAGTTACTTATGAGGTTTAGACAGCTAGCTATGCCTTGTTTTATATCCCTTATTAAATCAATGGTACGAAGACTACCTACGTCGTTGCCGCCCGCCAGCATTTATAAGGATCACTTTAGGGCGCTGGGACATCATATTTATTTGCAATAGTTCTGGGAGGAAACTGGGCCATGTAAGACGCCTAATACCCCTCCAGCGAATATGGGCGACATTTTGTGGAATACCCAGGTTGCGTCCATATGGGCGGATGTCTGCTCTCTTTGATGCAGAATAAACATGGGAATGACCAACACCCATACCGTGTAGCTCCTATTCCTGGGAAAACAGAAGCAAACAACCTACACCATTAGCTGGAGGTGGACGTATGTCCTGTAGCTGTGGGACCTCCACCTGCCTACTTGTTTAACTGGGTCCTCTGGGAGGCCCATGAGAAAAGCCTCTGTGGCAGCCCCGATCCTAAATGAATGGGAGCCAAAGGATTCGCTGGGCAAGGATAGGTACGACAGACTAGCCTTCATAACCACTGTAAATTGAAATTTTGAAAGGAAGCTGCCATCCTGGTGAATTAAAAGAGGGCCTTGTTGTGTTGGTCGTTGCTTTAGGTAATGTCGAAGGACAACCAGGCAGCATTCACCACCTATGGCCATGAGGGGAACTATTTTACCCTTTCTTAGCTGGTCAGTCTTGGAGAATCTTAATTGGACCTGTATACTATTAGTTCCCAGAACTACATCTGTGAAATGAATGCCCCCAGGCTTTTTAGTTGATGGTGATACTAGTTCTCCTAACCTAAAGGCGTCATAAAATGTCAAGCAGAATGCTGTTTTAAACAATGCAGTTTCAAAGGGGGAATGACAAATTTTGGGGAGGGCATCAAGTAATTTGCTTCCAGCCTTTTGTTACCCTGCGAATTGCAGGGTAACGAAAGTCACATCCTCCCACCCGAAAAACTGGAATAAGAATGACAGTGCTGCTATGTATTTTCCTACTGTGTTTCCCAACACTCCCTGTTCCTACAATGCAGCTAAATATTTCAAGGTCATATGTTGGGAGCGTAAGGATCTTTGTGCCGATTCTTGTGCTACACATCTACTCCAGACCCTGGCGTAGCACCTCTGGGTACACTGTGCCAGGGAGATTGCCATTAGAGGGACCAGGCTTCTGAAGCCAGTTTCCACAAGAATTGTGGGACCGGCAAACCCTCTCTCCGTGCTTCCGGGCATCTCTTCTGAAACACCTGTAGCTGGCGATGAGAGAGACCGTCAGCAATTGAGTTGTCCCTTGCCCTAAACCAGATGTTGCATTTGAGGCATGTCAGGATCAGTTACTGTCAGGAAAGTGTGTAGTGACTTGGCAAGAATGGGTTAACTATTGGTATTAGTTCTTGCAAAGGACCAATAAAAATACCATTCCACCCTGGAACAGTCCTATTGTCCATATTACGATTAGTGAAGCATGGAACCAGATCTCCTTTTCCAGACAATGTGGAGCCGAACCGTGTATCTGGAATTCTCTTCAGCTAGGGGTCTGGTGGGTACACTAAGAGGTCATTTTAAGGACAGTCATACATGTAAAATAAATGTATTTCGGTATTGGAATATGTAAGATAGAAACCAATATTATATTTGTGAATTGGAAAGTAGGCCCTTAAAAATGATACCCAACATGGAGCCCTTATTCCATTGCCAAGGAGAGTTATTAATATCTTGGGAAATATGGATTACACACAGGTCATGTTTGCTATTGGAGGAATTGATAATTAATACAGGAGAGGAATGTGTGGTCTATATCCCAATACAATGTACTTATCTACATTTATATGGAATCTGTCTAACTGAGGGGGAATGAGTGCTTTTGGCTAGTCGTAAATCTGGACATTCCTAGACATCTCATGCATACCAGGAGTAGGGGTGGTTCATGAAATGGTTTAAAAATCCTTGTAGCCCCTATAACTTTGTTCATACTGAGGGGACATGCTAAAACCGTGTGTATGGACCCGATGTTTCTTCCCGCCCCGGGATACAGGACTTCTAGTGAGTAGGGTCTGTGAATATTTTTATCCTTTTTATTTTATATAACTGTTGTACCTATTGTATCTCATTTTATTATAACACCATTTTCTTTTATTTTTGTATTATATGCACTGTCCACCTTTTGGAATATTAAATCTAAGATTAAGAATAAGTTTATATGTGGTTGAATGGAGTGTGCAGTGTAAATGCTAATTGCTTGTGCTAATTGCTTGTGAAGGACTGATGCTAATTAACCTGTTAGTTGCTGGAGTGAATGGTGTAGTGTTAACCATTTAGCTGCCAGGACAGGGATGTACATAGTCAGTGAGAGTCAAGAGTGTTTTTGGGGCATCTTTAAGGCCATAACTTAAAGTGGTGGCAGCGAGTACCGATTGATTGGTCAAATCACGTGCCCAGCGAACTGGCATTCGTGACAGTTACCTAAGCGGAACTAAAACTGGAGGAGAGGAAGAGATCTGCTTGTTGATGACTTGAACTACCGCTAGGTTATCACACCAAAAGATTATGCATTTGTTCCTCATTTCTCTTCCCCAGATGAACTGCCACGACAATGGGAAGCAACTCTAAGAAAGTTAGATTTTTTAAGATTGGTGTGCCCTACCATGGGGTTGGCCATTTTTCTGAGCACCAGCTCCCTTTGAAAAATGCTCCTAATCCTACTGTGACTGCTGCATCTGTATGCAGCTGCAAGTCTGTGTTAGTTATTTCCACTTCCTGCCAACATGACCTGCCGGTATATTCTCCTAGGAAGTGCTGCCAGACTCTAAGGTCCTCTTTCATGTGTCTAGATAGTCTTATATAGTGGTGTGGTACAGTCACCCCTTTTGTCGCTAGCGATAATTGGCGGTACCCTACAGGCGAAGGTTAGGTGACCTATTAGGGATTGCATCTGTTTAAGTGTAATTTTCTTGGCCATCCACCCTATCCAATAACTGTGTCAACGCTGCCAAATTGTCCTCCGGGAATCTGAAAACCATTGCTACTGAATCTATTTCTATTCCTAAGAACGTGAGGACCGTAGTTGGTCCCTCCGTTTTGTCCTCTGCCACCGGTACCCCGAAGTGTCTCATTACTGCCCTGAATGTTTGTAGGAGATGTGTACATACCGCAGACACTGGAGGGCACACAAAAAGAAAGTCGTCTAGATAGTGGATAGCAGAGTGATTGCCTGTCTGCTGGACCGTTGCCCATTCTAAAACGAGCTAAACACCTTGAAATAGTAACACAATATGGAACACACACAAAGTATAAGTCCCGCAGGCAACAGCCCAGCAGGTGGAAACACTCAATATGTACTGGCAATAGTCTTAAGGCGGATTGGATATCGGACTTTGCCATCATGGCTCCTTGGCCAGCCTGTCTCACCAGACAGAGTGCCCTATCAAAGGATGTGTAGTGTACCCAGGACTCGTCCTTATCTATCCCATCCTTTACTAATACCCCTTTTGGTGCTGACAGGTGATGAATGAGACGGTATTTCTGGGTTCCCTCTTGGGAACCAGACCTAATGGTGAGACCCTAAGGTTATAATATGTTGGTTGGTCGAAAGGGCCTGCCATTCTGCCCGCTTCCACTTTTTCTATCAATTTTTCCCATACTAGGTCCTCCTGCGTCTGCTCTGATTTTAGGTTGTTGGAGCTAATCGGGGGTGGGATGAATTGAAATGGGATCCAGAAACCGTCTTGGAAACCGGATTGTATGATCTTGGCCTCCCACCTATTGGGGTACTTGTCAAGAAAGGGGAGCATCTTTTCGATGTTCACTGGTGTCATCGCTTTATGAAGGATAGGGCATTGTGCGGCTAAAGCGTGGGCTCCGCCGCAGAAGGAACATTCATGGCAGAACCTGCATGATGAAAACCACCTGCAGTGTGACTCCTAAAGCCAGCAAGTTCCCCTTCTCCCTGGGGTTGCCGACGCCCCTGAGTATGAGGCGCCGGCCCCGGCTGGAAAGGGGGAAGTATGTGAGTGGGCTGGGGTCATGGTCAAGAGCCATAGGCTCATGTCCTGGCAGTTCTACTTCATTGAAGTACGGGCTGCCATGCGCTTCCTAAATTGATCGTCATATCGGAGCCAGCATTGACCGCCATACGTTCTATAGGCTCCCCATATGAGCTCTAAGTAACAAAAGAGTGCGGACCCTTTGTCGGGGAAACGCTTGCACAGGACGCTGGCATACACCGTGAAACCGTGTATCCACCGTGTGTGCGGCATATCGTTTCTTTGTTTTTCTTCTGTATCGTTCCTGGGTTTCATTGGCGGAGGGGGTCTGTTGAGTGAGTCTTTTTCCACTTGAACCAGTGAAAAGACATCCACATATTGCCCGGCCCATATTTTTTCTTTTACCGCGGGGTCGAGGTGCAACCCGAGGGGGCAGATTCGCACAGTGTTTCTGTGCCTGCGGTCTTGGGAGCGAAAAACTGGGATGTTAGTTGGACGGGCTTAAAGTCATCTGTTGTGCAGGCGCTCCCACTGGTGTTGTGATGGCGTCTCAGCTCCCCCTTATTCTGCATTGCTGTCTGTCCCTTGGCTTGGTGAGGTGTTGAGTAGTGTAGCCTGGGTAGTTGTTTCTCCGTTTGTGATGGCCTATAGCGGACTATGTTGCTGTTTTCCTGCGTATGGCTCCGCTATGTGTTGATGCATGTTGCTGTCCTTGTGCAGTTCCGGTTCCGGCTGTCATTCCTGTGGGTTGCGGTTCACTTCTGGGTTCGCATGGGGCCGTGGGAACATTCAAGATGGCTGCCGTGACGTCAGGACGCTCCGTTGCGTGCACACCAGCCGCGTCACGTGGGTAGGCCACGTCCTGTTGCGGGGCAGGATGGGAGTCCTTGTGCATTTCTGGTGAAGAAGCCAGAAGTCATGTTCTGACCTCGCAGCTGGAAGCACCAACGCCGTCTTATGTCATATCAGCTTTGGCACGAAAGTTGCTGCAAACACAATAATAAACTAGCGCTAAAAATTATTTTTCTGTGGCATGTGTTCCCTCTAAGTGACGTACAGATGTCAGTCGATTGGACACATAGGTAACTTTTTCTCCCTAGCATCTCACTTTCAGCTTGTACTTGCTGTGTTAGAACTGCTCTCCTTGTTCCGCTGCTTTAATTTGCAATAGTGCAACCATGAGATCACTATCCCTGCCTCTTTCTTCCTTCCAACCAACTCTCCAACAGTTAGGGTGGAGGAGTGATCAATTCAATGGAGGAGACATGGAAAGCAGGTACATAATGTATATAATGTCAATGCTGGCAGCTGAAAGGGTTAAAGGTTATACTCTGCTGGCCCTGAAAATTTTAATGCCAATACTTTGGGAAAGTGCTGTCACTGAAAGGTTAATGGCAATACAGTAATATTCTGTTGGTACCAAAAGTGGTAATCACCCATACTGTTGGAGGGCTTGGCCACACTACTGTGATTTTAAGATTTTAACATTTCTTTCATTAAGGCTCAGCAGCTATAGCTGCAGGATCCTAATTGGTTCAAATAAGCAGGTATGGCACCAATCCCTAAAGTTCCCCAACACATCAGTCAAAGGCCATCAGCTTGAGAGTTTAAAATAACGTCTTTATTTTTACATGTTAAAGGGATAGTTAACTCGAAAAGTAAGCTATTCCTTTAATGTATTGATTGAAGCCCGGGAGATTAAGGAGCTATACCTTACTTCCCATTCTTCAATCAATTGAGCAGGAGCCAGGAACAAAGGAAAGTATATTGACCTTTTGCATGATCCACCGCTTAAGAGATAAAAATCTTTGACCGCTTCCTGGTTCTAATCCACTATAGTGCGCATGCACAATAATGCGTGCTATAGAGGATTAGAACCAGGAAGCAGTCGGAGATTTCATCCTTTTTAGTGGTGGGTCGCACAAAAAGGTAAATTATACTTACCTTTGTCACTAGCTCCTGCTCAATTTTATTGAAGAACGGGAGGCAAGAGATACCTCCTTAACCTCCCGGGCTTCAATCAATACATTAAAGGAATAGTTCACTTTTTCGAGTTTTCAACCCGAGCCAAGTCAAAACTACTGGTTGTGTCATCAGAATTTCATCATTAGAAAGTCCAGAAATTTTTTTCGATGTAGAACTAATATTAAAACTCAGTAGCTTAAAAGATTGAAAATCTGTGTTGAAACATCACTTTGTTCCACAAACCCCAGCTGGTTTGTGCATTTTTAATTGTTCTGTGCTTACTCAATATCTATAGAAGCAGGAGGTGTTCAAAACAATGTAAATGGATACATCCTTGTCATTTTTTCTTTTTCACCTGTAAAGTTTTATATTTCATTTATTTCCCCCAATAGGTGAATTATTTCCAGGAAAGAATTTAGCTAATCTTAATTCTGAACATTTAAGTGGTCATTTCTGTAACATAATTCCAGTTTGGTTGTCAAATTTTTTTTTATTGTATAATGTATCTAGTGAAAATTACTGGGGGTTTTTTAGGCCTTACCCTTGAGAAAGCTATAGTGAATATAGCGAAACGCGTTGGGACAGCAGGAGAACTACCCTCAGAACAGCAAATTTCATTAGCCCTAAATCCTATAAGGTTATCAAAGATAGCACAATAGGAGAAGGAATTTAAAGGGCATGTCCACCCTTATAAAAAAAAATCCCATATAATGGAATGCCTTCCCCCAGCCCAAACCGCTATAAAATAAATTTAAGAAAGTGCCCAGATCTTTACTTACCTTCCCTCTCTACTCCGACGCCCGGCCTGGCCTTCTGCTTGCAAGACACTGCAGCCAATCACGGACGCGGCTGCCGGCTTCTAAGAATGCCGGAGGAGAGAGGGAAGGTAAGTAGAGTTCTGGGGACTTTCTTAAAATTATTTTTTTGCGGTTGGGGCTGGGGGAAGATATACTAATGTAAGGGCAAGGGGTTTTATGGTAGTGGGAGGGATCTCAAAACGGGAGGGAGAGGGAGGGGGAGAAGGGCTGCAGTACGCATGCCAAACTTCTCCCGGAGGCGAGACAGGAGGCAGAGTCCTATATGGACTCTGCTATCCTCCTGGTGGGCAGTTTTTGGGACTTTGGGGGGGGACTACAGGAGAACCACACAGAGATGGGATGTGAGGTAATTATTTTATTAAACTACATGGTGGGGCCATTAGTGGGGAGATTATAGTTTTGGGGGTGGACAAATGTGCTTAGATTGTAAGCTCTTTGGGGACAGGGCCCGATGTTAATGTATACGTATAACTGTGAAGTGCTACGGAAGATGTTGGTGCTATATAAATCCACAATAATAATAATTCAGGAGGTTCCGAACACCTTATTTTTATATGCTGATTGAAACTTTCCAGGGGAATTTATTGCCAGCAGTTTCTTGTACAAATCATTCTAAATAGAGAATGCCAGTTGGATGGTGACTAGTTAACTTCAAGTCCAGTTGAATAACTAACTGAATATCACAGATATACCATGTCCTAGATGAATGAGACCCTTCAAAAGCATATTTGCTAATGCATGTTGCACACAGCATTGGTTTTAATGCAAGAGATTTTTAAAATAAATTAATTAAATACCCCTGAAATGGAGCTGCACACAGAGGAAAATGAAGTGAACCCAATCTTAGAACAGCTCCAAGCAATGCATTTCTCAGCAGTGTACCTAGTAAAAGGGGAATGCTAGAGGGTATGCATAACAAAATATATTATGCCTTTAATTAGGTGGTAAGGGATGATGGGGCCTGTAGTTCAGCCATTTGGCAACAAATATGAGCTTTTTATTGCTGAAAATGCAGTTTTATTTAAGTAAATTACCCTGATTGATGGTTGAACTATTTTACCCAGCATCCCTCAAGAGCTATCATGCATGAAAAGCGCAGTCACGATTAAGCACATTGCACGTGCGTTACCATGGAGTTGTATTGCAATTTTCAAAATCTGTTATTGGAGCTCATTTGGGTTGCCCCCTAAAATTGTGATTACATGCGCTCCTAAAATGGATTGCAGCACTTCTCATAGAGCAGCCAAATTAATTGAAATGCACTAGCATGTGATTCTCACAAGCTAATGACTCTCAAAGGCAGTCGGAAGCATGTAGGAATCAGGCCGGTGTGGCATAACCCTTACTGAGTGACTTATTTAAGTGATATAAAAACTGCATCATTTGAGGTAGCATTGAGCATATCACAATACATAACAATACATGGTTAGCATGATCTTGGTTGATGGTTAAACTACATTTTCCAACATTCCTTACCAGGCATAGTATTCCCATAACATATTTATTTCTGCTCTGATGCAAATTTTGGTAGTACTTATAGGAGAACTAAACTTTAAAAAAATTTAAAACCTAATGTGAATGTTTTTCTCCTCTAAACATCTATACATTCTTCTCTAGTAAGTTACATTAAGTATATATGAGAAATAGATTCTGTAAATAAGATTTCCATGTTGTTGCCAGTACAACCCACAGCCCATGAAGTCATCAAAGAACCACGCCCCCTGACCCTAGTATTCACTGTCTCTGTGTGCAGAGTGTTTTCTATTCACCAATATGGAAGTCCCTAAAAGGTTTGAAAGCTGATCGTTACCATGATTTATTAACCATTCAGTGTGAGTTGATGGAACATCAGCTTTCAAAGTCTTATTAGGGACTTCCATATTCCATTTTTTTAGGATTCGTTTAGCGAAAATAAAGCTTCCAAATGTATTTGGGAACTCAGTTGTTCAGTGTTGGTGCACTGGGTTAAAATTACACAATTCAGGTCACTAGTTCAATACCCCAGACTTCTGTTTTTTTTTGTTTCTATTATGTCCCAAGCAAAAGATGAAACTCCTAAATTTACCTAAGTGTTCAGCTTACTCAGTGGTGGTTCACCTTGTATCATGCCAGTCATAGAAACACAGTTCAGAGGGTTGCAAGTTCAAACCCCCAGAGTTTCCTTTATTTTTTTGTTTCCATTATGTTCATAGTAAAAGATTCTACATTAACCAGTGTTCTATATAGTATCTCTGTTATCCTAGAGGTAAGAGCTCTGCTTTTAGCAAGACAAAGTAAATGTACAAATTGCAGGTTCTATTCCCCAGACTTTTTTTTTTTTGCTGAAATGTTACTATTCCGTTTCTTACATGCATGCTATCTATGAAATACACTGCAAAGATTACTTTTCCTTTTGTATGAAAAGTAAAGGATTATATCATTGTTAGGACAGGAGCATTGAATGTGTTTGAACGGGAGTGTCCGTAGGGTTTTTGGCACCTGAAACAACTTTTGCATGGCGCCTATATGCCGGGGCAGGAAGTAGGCATGGCTTCATGTGTGGGCATGGCTACATGTGTGGGTGTGGCAAAAGTTTTGATAATTTTGTATTTTGAAACAGTTATTTATACAGTTCTCCATTGTTATAACACATAAAATCATACATTGTTGCAACTGCTACATCATATTAGAAATTCCTACTGTACATTCTCTAGAAAGAAAGATGTTGGCCAATAAATTTGTAAGCCTGCCACCACGTCAAGGTAAACTCTTTTAGCAGGGCCCTAACAAACATAACTAGTCTAAACTAACAAACTATCTAAAGCTAACCTAACCATATGAAATTCCTTTTAGCAACATCCAACACATTCTTAGAGAAAGATATTTAAAAAACATATGCAAAAAAATAAATGGTTGGTAGAGAAATCTGGTAAAATCTGTAGTCCCCACCAAATATGTTATTTAGGCAAATTTATTAGAATCATTTAATTAAATCTTTTGGTCAAAACCTTTAAATACCATGAAACAAAACTAAATTAAAAACGGATTAATCACACTTGATATGTTCTAATCAGTAAAAATATGTCTTAAAAAACTAAATTAAAATTCATTCTTATCTGGTGCGGTCTTCTCTTTTCTTCAGCAAGAGGGTATCAAGTTGTACAGTGGGCCTACCTACAGACAAATGGACAAATGGGCCCTGCACACAAGAAGGGACCTGCGCACAAAGATGGGCCCTGCCTGAGCACACACAAAGATACACAGACACACTCAGACAGACACATAGACATATACATGCAGACAGATTGACCGAGACACAGACACATACAGATACACAGACAATCAGACTCACAGTCAAACACACAGACAGATACAGACAGACAGACACACAGAAAGACACACACATACACAGACAGCACACAGACAGACAGTCAGACAGATAGACAGACCGACATACAGACAGATACAAATATACAGATATAGGGCCATATAAAGCACAGGACACAAATAGGGCCCAGCCCACAGAAAAACCCCAGCACACACTCTAGACCCCCTTCCCCGCAGCTCAGACCCCCCCC
This sequence comes from Hymenochirus boettgeri, assembly GCA_019447015.1. Lineage (NCBI taxonomy): Eukaryota > Metazoa > Chordata > Amphibia > Anura > Pipidae > Hymenochirus > Hymenochirus boettgeri. The sequence continues at coordinate 50,538,807 of CM033476.1, forward strand.
CCACCAACACAACTTCCCAGAATGCACTTACACATTGTGCAAGTACTCAGTGATCTCACGGTCCAGACTCTCACTGCTCTCAGTAATGCTGCCTGCCAAAACACAACACCCTCCTCAGTCTGCTTCACTCTGCGATCCTTGTGACAACACTCCCCGGCAGCTCCGGTACCGCCCCCTCCCTCTTAGTGCGTAAGACACTATGCACAAAAGGGCATATGGACTGTGCAACTGAGGACAGACTGCGTGACCAATCAGTGTAGCAGAGGGTCAGCAGCGCTGTGATTGGTCCCGACTCTCCTTTCAAAGACCGCCCTCGGTAGCCTCAGCAGCGCACACAGGTATTTAAAGGCACAGACATCATTTAAATGAAAAGGGGAAGAAAAAACGGACAGGCTGGTGGTTGCCTTTTGGATTTTCACAGGGGTGCTGCCATGAGCAAAATCTTCTTACTGCTTCATGGAAGGAGCGGCACTGGTTTGAAAACAAAAAACTGAAATCTCTGTTCTGAGTCAGGGAGAGGGTGGATCTCTGTGCTGTAATGTGATTGACTGTCATCTTCTAGTAAGCAAGGCTGCAGATTCCTTGTTTTGATATGTTGAGCACTACAGAGCATGGGCCTGTACTGACCCCTAGTTCACAGGTTATTTTCATAAATCACCCAATGGCCACAGCAAAGGGAGAGGTGAGACACAGCTTGTTGTATGTTTGTGAATGTGCTGTGTCTATTGGGACCATGTTGTCTGGAGACTTTAGTTCTCCTTTAAATAACTTTGTTGGGAGGTGTAATTCAACCATCACCCATGTAATGTAAAAAGTGTTGTAGGGACAGATTAAAGGGGAACTGTCTCAGTTTAAATGAAAGGCCAGTTTCCTACCTTTAAAACGAGCCATCAACCGCCTCTCTACGTGCTCCACTGCCCAAGATATAAAGAAATGACTGACCAGAAAGTTAATGGGTGGGAGGCTGACATGTGACATTCCTAAGGCTTCTCTTGCACAGTGCCGCCGGCAAGCACAGCCTCAGACTCCCTCAGTGTGTGAGGGAGACAGGAAGTCCCTCCCCCACTCTGCTGTGTGAAGACAGACAAGGTAAGGTAATCTACAGCCCTTCTCTCTTAATCTGTGAAAACAGCCTTTTCAGGCAGAGTTCTGTTTCCACAGAGTCTTCGGGGGGGGGGGGGGGGGGGGGGGGGGGGTGGGAGGGTGGCCCACAGCAACTGTGAGCGGACGGGGCCACGGCACCCACGAGTAGACGCGGCCACATGGGGCTGTAAGGGAATGGGCCAAGGGGGGCCTGCAACTGGAGGGACCATGGGGTCCACTAGGGAGGCTGTAAAGGGGAGGAGATATAGGGCAGAATGACTGACAGGTTTCAGAGCAGGAAGCAGGAGGTGCAGGGGACCTGGTGATGCTGCTGCCATATCAACCAAAAAAATGTAAATATCTTCAAAACTATGTAAAATAAACAATGAAAATAAATTGCAAGCATTCTCAGGAGAGCAATTCCTATCACTGTACCTAAAGTCATTTTTGGACCACAGTTCCCCTTTAATTCCTGTCCTAAATGATTATTTATGTAATAAAATGGGTCTTCTGAATAAATTACAACATAAAACATTACATTTAAAAGGATAAGGCTTTGTTATACACTTGTGTTTTGTGTCTTGTGTTTTGGTACGTAGTAATCACACCAAAATGCATGTGCAATGTTAGTAAACGGTGCGGTTCACATTGCACTGCTGCAATGTAGTGCGTTTTAAAAATGTGTTAATGCAGCAGAACGTCACACTAAATTGCAAACGTGATGTTCCGCAGTGTTAAAAAAATCGCATAGTGTGAACGTAGCCTAAGGCAAATAGTAAACTGGTTATTAAATCAAAAAAAGGACTATAGACAGCCCCCTAAAAAGTACACCAATGGAGCACATCACTGTAAAGCAGCAATTGAATATTTTATTATGCCATACACGATAATAAAACCACTATGAATCCACAAAACGTAATCACCAAAAACTAAAAACGGGGCGTCACACATCTAACCAATGTGCAAAAGGGTTCAGGGATCCCCGTATGGTGGTAATAAAATCACCACCCCCTCCCAATAATCACTAGAGATGGGTGCCAGTGTCCCCCAAAAATTTCAATGCGGGGTAAATTTCTCCTTAGACTCAAGTTCCTGACAAGCAATGCACATGAAACACTAACAGGTAAGAATACTACCCGATCCAGCTGATGTTCTGACCGTCTGCTGGTTTCCCCCGGGTTTAGTAAACTGGTTACAAAAAGGCATGCAAAGAAGCAGATTTCTGAATTCCCTCCAACATTCCCTTTAATAAGGTACACTGATGAGAAATGCATTGCAAAGAGCTGTGCTAAGATCAGGCACACTGTATTAACTTCACTCTATACTATGTTGTTTCTATAAATGTCCCTTTTGAATGGGAAATGCTGGAGGGTTTGTTTTTGCACAATATTGAATATTATTATTATGGATTTATATAGAGCCAACAACTTCCGTGGCGCTTTACAATTACATAGTCATAATACATTATACAAAGTCATACATATTACATACACAGGTAATACATAATAAAAGCACGCAGTGATGAGTTACTTACAGCAATACTTAATACAATAGGAGAGAGGACCCTGCCCAAAGAGCTTACAGTCAGATGATATGGGGGTGAGACAAAAGGTGACAGGAATTGGTAGGTTGTAAATAGAATGGTAGTTCTATAAAAGGCGGGTTGGATCACATTGGGTAGTAAGAGGCGTAATGTCTAGGCCAGGTTATTTGCTGCCTGAAGAGGTGGGTTTTAAGGTTATGTTGGAAGGTATTAAAGGCTATGTCCACCTATAAAATTTTTTTTATATAAGGTCCCCCCTGGGCTCCCAGCCCCAACCGCTATAATTTTTTTTTTAGAAAGCCCCCCAAACTCTACTTACCTCCCCTCGATCCTCGCCGCGCTCCCGGCCCTCTGCTTGCAAGGAAATGCAAGCAGAGGGCGGGACCGGCCGCCGCGTCTGTGATTGGCTGAGCGGCAGCCAATCACAGACGCGGCTGCCGGCAGCTCACTTCGCCGGAGGAAAGAGGAGAGGAGTAAGAGTTTGGGGAGCTTCTAAAAATAAAAAATACCCGGTTGGGTGGGGGGGACATGGGGGAGCAGGATGTTAAATGGGTTTTATGCTAGGGGAGGGATAGTAGAACGGGAGGGAGAGGGAGGCAGGGGGGAGAAGGGCTGCAGTACGCATGGCAAATATCTACCTGAGGCCAGCTAGCAGGCAGTGTCCTATATGGACTCTGCTAGCATCCTGGTGGGCAGTTTTTGGGACTTTGGGGGGGGACTACAGGAGAACCCTATGGAGCTGGGATGTGAGGTAAGGATTAAACTACACTACATGGTGGGGCCAGTAGTTGGGGGGATTATAGTTTTGGGGGTGGACATGCCCTTTAAGGGATGGTGAGTGACGGACAGGCGGAGGAAAGGAGTTCCAGAGCAGAGGGGCAGCAAAAATGCTCTGGAATGCAGGCATGGAAAGAGGTGACAAGGGTGGTGGGATGGTGCCGGTGGATCAGCTCGGAGATATATCTAGGGGCTGTGTTGGATAGTGCTTTATAGGATAGGGTAAGCAGCTTGAACTGGATCCTGCTGCAGCATATGTAATATAAATATGATATAATTTATCCCAGGGCTGGACAAATCATCCAAATATTTAGGAGCCAGCAACTTAATCGCTCCCAATGTCTTTTCATAGACAGGTGAGGTGACCGCCCCCAGCTCCACCCATAGCCCTGCCAAGCCAACTCAAGCAATTCCCACTACACAAGATTCAATAAATTTGCCCCTAACATTTAAATAAAAAAAGGATATTAAGTCAGAGTTCCCTGGCTCCTTGAAAACCTAATATCACAAATATTTTAGATTGGTTGATTTTGAACCTTGGCACTCCAGATTTTAGAAACTACAACTCCCAGCATGCCTTGGTTGCTAAGACGAAATTACTGCCTCAGATCCAAAAGTTGTACATAGACATTTCTCAGCAGTTTTCAATTGCACATCCACACCCTAGGGTGCTAAACTCTCAGGAAACCCTTACTTCTCGGTTACTAATCATATAACACAAATCAAACATGGAGGGAAGCTCACCTATAGAAGTGCAATAGCAACATTTATTCCTCCAAGTAAAAACTGTACTTGGAATAAATGTTTCTATTGCACTACTATAGGTGAGGCTCCCTCCATGTTTGGTTTGTATTCAAGGTTACACAGAACATACTCACACTTTAACACATACACTTTCTCTCTTACCAGTATCTCTTACAAATAACCCGAACACAAAGACAGAGAGGCAGAGGTCGTAAAAAACAAGAAACAGAAGTAAACAAAAAGGCATTTTTAACCTAAGTAGTAAGACCTTGAATGATGACCCTTATTTTCCTTTATCCAAAGGACTCAAATATGTTCCTGATACTAAAGCTGACAAATTCAACCTTTTTATAGATGTAAATAAATTCTGTAGGAACCTTACACTTAAACGCTATTTTATGTCCAAACCACAAGAAAAAGAAGCCCATACTCATTTTGACCGATATTGCAGATCCATTCAGGCATACAGATTTGAAGAGTAAATCTAGATTTTATCTAATTCAATCAAAAGGAAAGTTTATCACCAACCTTTCAAGAAAACATGTTTTTTTAAACAATGAAAAGGAAGCTCTAAAAAACATAGAAAAAGATGATTTTTTAATCATTAAACCTGATGACAAGGGAGGGGGGTAGTGATTCTGAACAGACAGGACTATATATAAGAAGCAGAACATCTTTTGGGAGACAAAGGAACCTATAGCTCCTAGAGGGAGACCCAACAGAAAATTTAAAAAAAGATTACAATACCCTACTAAAAACCGGGCAACAAGAAGGATTACTAAGACAAAATGAATTGAATTACCTTACAAATAATCACCCCAGAATTGCAACATTCTTCTACCTACCAAAGATCCACAAAAACCTCCAAAACCCTCCAGGACGGCTGATCATTTCCAGTATTGGTTCTCTAACAAGCAACCTTTCGCAATATATAGATTTGCTCCTAGCTATGGCCAATCTATTTCTATCTGAATGGGAAAAAGAAATGATATACACAAGCCAATTTGCAGAAAATATAGTTTTTTTGGAAAAGATATATAGATGGGATACTGGTAATATAGAAAGGCCCACAGGACAAATTAGAGGAGTTCTTAAAGGGCATCTATACCGAAAAATGGGTTATTTTAAATTGACCATAACTGGAAACTAATTCTTCCCAACCACCACTGTATAATTTTTTTGTTGATCTGCCCCCTATTTCTTTAGATATTCAATCTAAAACTTCTTTATTTCAGCTGTCAATCAAGTTCCTCAAAAAATATTCTTCTGTGAGTAGTTTTACTGTAGCTGGAATGGTGACATAGTTTTGACAGTTGGAATGCTGTATGCTGTGTGCAGGCTTGACAGTTGGTTTATGGGGAATAAGTCAGGTCGGATGAAAGTGGGAGTGGTTAAAAGACGGAGGGGGGATACTGCTCCTAAACAAAATGTGTGCTGGATTGAAGACATGCAGCAACACACGCAAATCAGAGTAAGTGCTACTTACATGTATTCAATTATAGATTAAAATGAGGCAAAGTCATTTTTTCAGTAGAGTGTCCCTTTAATCTGGATAAACAATAATGAAATTAACATGCAGTTCATACATGATCTGCGCATGGCTGACTTGTTCCCTTCAACATTCTTAACTCACCCCATTTTCTTTCCCACTGTTAAGGATACTGTTACGGAATATCCACAAGGGAACCTGAGAGACCCCCCTCCGGGCACAGAATCTAAGCACCTGCTGGTCTTCACCAGAGCCTCTGATGGTGAGGATGCTATGGTACCAGATTGTGACCCCAGAGGGAGAACTCCCAGGACCCAATCCCACAATGTGGAAGAGTTGATAAATAAATCCCTGTTGGAAAGGGATCTTGGAGTTTTGGTGGATAACAAACTTAAAGGTAGCAAGCAGTGCCAGGCGGCAACAGCCAGAGCCAGCATGGTATCGCCTTGTATAAAGAGAGGTATGGATTCAAGGGAGGAAAATGTTATTCTCCCTCTTTACAAAGCATTGGTAAGGCCTCATTTGGAATATGCAGTGCAATTTTGGAATCCTGTATACTAAAAGGACATCTTTGAAATGGAAAGGGTAAGGAGAAGGGCAACTAAATTAATAAGGGGATTGGCAGAGCTTGAATATGAAGAGACACTGGAAAAGTTACAATTATGTACACTGGAGAAAAGGAGCTTGTGTGGGGAAATGGTTAATGTGTATAAATACATTAACGGGCCATACAATAAACTAAACTAAAATCTGGGGCATTGTTCACCAATAGAGCATGTCAGAGGACACGTGGACATCCCTTAAGACTTGAAGAAAACAGGTTTAGGCTTCAAGTTCGAAAAGGGTTTTTCATTAATCTGCCCTTTTAATCCCCCCGGCCACCCCACCTCCAGGGTTAGACCAGGCCAGCTCCTTTTTTCAGTTGATCTCACCACTCCACTAATTCCAGACTGGCAAGGAACCCCCACCAAACACCTTGAGACGACTGAACTCAGACAGCCCCCAAGGTGCCCCAAACCGACAGAGCCCTCTCCAAAACTCCTTGAATATTTAAACTACATATACAGGCCCATTTCATTTAAATGGACTCCATCTGAGCAGAAGAGAGAGGGCTGATGTTCCACATTCACATGCCGAACCACAGGACACTCATTTTTTTAAGTGAACTTGATTCATTTTTATTCTTTTTCTCTCAATAGCCTCCCAGAATTGTCTGGGAACTATCTCCGACCTTATAAGGTGAACTCCTGGAAAAAACGACAACAGACAATGACAGTCTTCTTGAATGCTTTTTATGAGAATTTTCATAGGACAACGCGCTAAATCATCCCCCCCTCCCCCCGCATGCAGTAGTAACACATTTGGAGGGCCCAGCTATTTTGCCACCTGAATGCAGGTAGGCACCACTTACTCCTATACCATGCCTTGTCTGCTAACCCAATGTAGTTCCACAACAATTGGGAGTCCCAATTGATGCTCATTAGGCCGCTTACCAGCCCTCTCCTCCGCCAAGTAAATATATGAATGGCCTACCAACCAGGTCTTGTATCAAGGTAGACCTACAAGGAGCAATAATAACAAGGTAAGTACCTAAATATGGAACCCCCCCCCTTTTTTTAAACTCTATTCTCCCTTTCCTAACGTAGGAGTAAAACAGATTGGATTCCTATCTACCTATTCTGCGTATAATAGTTTCTTGTATTCCCCATCTAGCTGCCTCCGTGGCCATCCCTATTCTGAAAGAATGGCTCCCGTAATCTCAAAACGACAAACCTAAATTTGCCAACCCGTCGTAGAAAACCAATGAATTGGTATTGTGACAGTGCTGATCCATCTTGATGAATCAATAAAACCCCCTCATCTCTTTTCCTTATCACCTGGAATTCTTTATTACAATAAACTGGACATATTCTCCTTTCCTCTACTGAGGATAACACTGCCACTAGATATCCCCCTTTTTTAGCCTTGGGCTCCTGCAACACAATTCTAAGAGCCCCTTGGACCCAACTAACATCTTAATAAGGGGAATGGAGGGGCTTGACTATGCAGGCAGATTAGATAAGTTAGGGCTGTTTACATTGGAGAAGCGACGTTTGCATGGGGATATGATAACCTTATACAAATATATTAATGGGCCATACAATAAACTCTCTGGTGCATTGTTCACTAATAGGTCATATCAGAGGACTCGTGGACATCCTTTAAGGTTAGAAGAAAATAAATTTGATCTTCAGGTTAGGAAAGGTTTCTTTACAGTGAGAACGGTGAAACTGTGGATCTGTCTTCCAGCAGATGTGGTAACGACAAGTTCACTGAGTAGCTTCAAAAATGGCCTGGATGAGTTTCTAAAACTAACTAACATATTGAGAATTACTGGTATTAATATATATACTCTAGTTCTGGTTGGTACAGGGATACTATATAATATTGAGAATTACTGGTATTAATATATTTACTGTAGTTCTGGTTGGTACAGGGATACTATATAATATTGAGAATTACTGGTATTAATACATATACTGTAGTTCTGTTTGGTACAGGGATACTATATAATATTGAGAATTACTGGTATTAATCCATATACTGTAATTCTGGTTGATTCAGGGATACTTTCCGATTCAGTCAGGAAGGAATTTTTTTCCCTCTTTATTAGCTGTTTTTTTCCCTTCCTCTGGATCGACTGTTAGGTAGGGTTAAAAAAGGAGGGTGATCCTGATGAAACCAGTTGAGACACAGTACAGGTGAAACGTACGTCAATGTTCTGTGGACGGATTGGGAGTATGCAGACGGCTGGGGTGTGTTAACTTCATTGTGGACAGCCAGCGAGAGACCGGGTGAAGACTTACGTAAGGAAGGGTGAGAGACTTCCAATGTTTGTGCAGCGTGCGTCTGCTAAAGTTTATAAGTCCCGGAAAGTTACTCTTTGCTATAGGATTGTACCGCGGCAATTATGCTGAATGTGATTCCACCCTTATAGTCTGTCTCCTTAGATTCCGATCCAGTTGCTATTTTGCCGGGGACGCCCGGTAGGACATACCTGTCTTTGTGGAACCAAGATACGTGAGTTGTTGTCCTATATGCCAAGGATTCTGTTGTGTAACGGATTAAACACCCACGGCTGAGGGGATTCGTGTATTCATTATACAGAAGTGCATTATTGGATTCATTACTCAGTATCGTATTTATTCTTTGTGTATGGACATTGTAGGTTGTGGCTACATTTTTAACTTGTATATGAGCATTTTGATACAATGTTTATTATGTATAGTGGGGATAAAGGTATAATGTGTGTTTTGGAATATATTAAAGTATTTTTTTGCATCTACAAGAGGATTGAGTGTATTTAATAGTGGCCTAAGTGTGTGAGTGCTATTTTGGGGTACTTGAGTGGAGGGGGGTCTATCCCCATCGCTTCTTGATATATAGTGTTTTTTTTAAAAAAGGAGGGTGTAAAGGTTGGACTTGATGGACATATATCTTTATTCAACCTCAATTACTATGTTACTATGTTACTATGTTGCGCTAAAACTCCCCCACAACAATGTTTATTCCGGCTAACTAATTTAGAAAGTCGAAAAGTGCCAAAGAAGGCCCAAGAGAATGCCATCTGAAATCATTTCTTTTTGTAGGTGGAATTGGTCAATACTCCCAACTGATCAAACAACCCTTCTAATATTTCGACCGTAATGGGTTGTCTGGCATTCATCACCTTTTTACCCCTTCTAAATTCTTTAATTGCTTGTCTTATAACAAAAACTTTTGTTACATCCCTTTCACCCTTTTAACTTGAAACTGTACAACCCTGCCCAGGCTGCACTCTCTGGATGACTTCCTATCCCCTCAGTAGCCCCACTTGTAAAGAGAAGTTGTGCCCGGTTCTCCTGTGATGCAACCCCAAAATTACCATCCTAAGGGCCATCCCCCGCCAGCACTAATGAGGAAAAGGGTCTCTCCCCTGCTCGCCTAATCTCCTGTATCTCAGGAATATGGACCCCTTCCTGGGGCCCAACCCCCACTGCACACGCACTGTTTGCTGTATTTTCTCCCACTTCCCCATTTGTTGACAAGGCTCCCGCCACAGCCGCACTAACCTCCGTTCCAACTGCCATATTGCTCCTCCTCTCCTTCGTGGCTCGCACTCTGCTCCTTGTCCTGGGTACAGCCGCTCTCCAACTTCACTCAGGTCTTCCTGCCCACGATCCTCTGCCTGAAAGCACCCCTACATGAACCCTTTTCCTGCTGCTCTCTATGTGGGCTCCCTTTAGCTGGGCTCCACCTGACAGGACTTGGGCTTCTCCTCCTCCTGCGATTCCTCGGTGGGTCTACTCCTCCTGGGCTTCTGAACCACCACGTCTGGCAGATTTGGGTCCAGCATGATGGTTCCTGGTGTAGCTGCTTCACGGCTGCCTCAAATCCCTCGAACCAAATCCTCCCCACCATGTTCCACCTAAAATTGAAGCGCCTGCAGTAAGTTTTCCATTCTTCTTTGCCGCGTCGTGCTCTTCGCTGTTGCTCCTGCTAAATTATTCCCCATTTCTTCTTCCCATAAGCCCCCTAACCTCCCTCTATCTCCCGCTTCTCACCAGCACTGGTCAGGTGGCCCCTCCCTCCACTTGTTTCTATAAGCAAAGACAAAATTATATTTTTAGATCTAAAATTATTCATAGAAGACAACCTGATTAACTCTCACACTTACCACAAACCAGTAAAGATATTTAGTTATCCAATATACCCTCAAACCAAATAAGAAGGATAGGGAAGAATTGCAAATTGCACAAAAATGGAGGACTGTGACACTCAATAAATGAGATATCAATAAATTCAGAGAGGTAAGGCTACCCAGAGACAGACTTACTAAAATTACAACATGACATCAGAGAAATTGATAGACAAGACCTTTTAAGACCTTCTGAGAATATAACAAAAAAGTAACTATGCAATTACCATTTACTACCCAATTCAACTGAAATACTGTACAAGACAATTCAAGAAAATGTTAAACAAACTTTGAAATATCCTTAAAAATGATGATATACTAAATAAAATAATACCAGATAACCCACAAATCATCTATTAAAAATCCAAAACATTGATAGACCATCTAGCACCTAGTCACCTGAAGAAAAAAACACTAGCACAAAAAACCTGGTGATCATCCAAAAGGTTTCTTCGGCTGTGGACAACGTGTACACCAAAAATAGAAAGAAGATGTTTAAAAGCTCCAGCACAGATGAAGAATTCGAAATAAGAGACTTTATCACATGCAATAGCACCAATGTGGAGCTATGTTATAGAATGTAAATGCGTAAAATAATACGTAGCAGGGGTGTAACTACAGGGGAGCAGGGGGAGCAACCGCATATCTTATTATTCCATGTATGACAGGTATAGCCTCTTCCCAGAAAACCACTGTGAATGAAGGGGGGTCCCATCATAGTTTTGCTGGGGGGCCCAGTGATTGCTAGTTAATAAGCCACTGATACGTAAGACGCACAGGCACAAAACTAAAAACAAGGATCCTCAAAAAACAAATTCAATGTAAATGGAAGCTGTAGCTTTAACTTACCATCTCCATTCTGAGCCTACCTGTGCTTCAGTAAAGTTCAGGACATCTTGCATCATGTTTGCAGTCACCTAAGCTCCTGGTTCTCCTTCCAAAGTGTGTCCAAGAATCCGCGGCCAGTTAGCTCCGTTCACGCGTGTGATGTCATATGGCTGCACTGCACTTGTAACTGCGCAACGTCACGTCGCATATTCTGTGATGTCATGCGCGCGAACGTAGCTAACTGACCGTGGATTCTTGGACACACTTTGGAAGGAGATTCAGGAGCTTAGGTGACTGTAAACATGAACCAAGATGTCCTGAACTTTGCTGGAGCACAGGTAAGCTCAGAAGGGACCTAAAAGAAAAAAATGGTTAGATAAAGATACAGCTTCCATTTACACTTAATCTGTTTTTTGAGTGTACTTATCCTTTAAGCATAATTATGACCTCCTGTTTTTTATACCTAGCTTTTAAATCATACTGCCTTTTTAATTCAATTTCTATTAATTTGATTGTTTTTTATATTCATTATTTTTATTATTTTTTTTATATTTTGATTTTTTACAAAATATATATATATATATTCCCATCATTTTAGCACTTTTTATCATGCTATTGTATTGAGAGATATTTATCTATCATGCTTCTAACAAGCAGATATTTCCCATCATCCTCTCTCGCCCAGTAATTCTGTACAACCTGTTTTTTTAACTCTACTGTTATAACCAACATTTATTTTGGACAAGGAGACATCTCCAAGGTTCAATATATAAAAATAACTATTTAAAACTGACTTTAAAAGGCAAAAATAGACTTTATAAAGAAAAAAAAATCCAAGATGGCTGCTGGAACACAAACAGACAGCAAATGGAACACAAATGTCACTTCCTGTTACAGAAACAGGAAGTGTTTTGAATCAGGGTTTTGAAAGGCAAAGAGACGTATCAAACTGTAAGGATTAAAACAGCGCAACCTTATTTCTGAGTGCAGAGGTTTCTGGGAGCTGCACAGACCAAACAAGCATCAGAACAACACAGAGTAAACCCTGCATTGCCCCGAGTGGTGGATAGGCACAAGTGAGTGTTTTAAGAATTTTAATATATGGAAGCATCGTTTTAAACTGATTTTTTTTACAGAGGTCTTGATCTTAACCTATTTTTACTTTTTGTTTTAACCCTTCCCCAACCCTCAAGCGCAACCAAAATACTTTCAAAGATTTTATAAACAGTTAAGCGGACATCTTGCAGTGCACCCACCCTACTCAAGTAGACATTCCCTACCACACCAGAGAGTTACCCCTTCTACCTCTTACCAGAGCGCAACCCCCTTCTACCTCTTACCAGAGCGCAACCCCCTTCTACCTCTTACCAGAGCGCAACCCCTTCTACCTCTTACCAGAGCGCAACCCCCTTCACCTCTACCAGAGCGCCACCCCTCTACCTCTTACCAGAGCGCAACCCCTTCTACTCTTACCAGAGCGCAACCCCTTCACCTCTTACCAGAGCGCAAACCCTTCTACATTCTACCAGAGCGCAACCCCTTCTACCTCTTACAGAGCGCAACCCCTCTACCTCTCCCCCACACTACCAGAGCGCAACCCCTTCTACCTCTTACCAGAGCGCAACCCCTTCTACCTCTTACCAGAGCGCAACCCCTTCTACCTCTTACCAGAGCGCAACCCCTTCCACCTCTTACCAGAGCGCAACCCCTCAACCCCTTCTATAGTAATATTAAAAAACACACACCAAGATGTGCAGATTTGTGATGATCTCCTCACCTATCAACCTCAGTGCACTTAAATATACCTCTAACATACTATACTTAGTACTGCATACTATAGTATTTACAGGGTTAAATGTGTTACAGTCCTCCTACCTGGCCCTTTACCTTTCTTTCCTCAGGCCAGTACTCCCCGCACTGCTACATGGGCTGTCTCTACATTCCTTGCCCCTTCAAGCCGTGTCCTTAGTGCTAATTCAGTGTACATAAGTGAAGGAACCAGACAGCCCATTCCCAATATACACGAGGTGCGGGAGCATTGCCGGTTCACATGTACATACAGACTTCTTTTCACCCACATACACCTAGGAAATGATCCAGAACTTGGCCCCTTTGTAGATCCCAGCAGCATCACAGTTCCCTTGCATATCAGATAAAGATGGTGCAAATTAGATTTACAATGTATCTCTCTGACTGGAGCCCTAGGCCTGCTTAGTAAGGGGGGGAAGGGAAACTCTTGGTAGTTTTTCCTGGTTGCCAACAGGTGACCGGGATTGATTTATCCTATAACCAACACATCAACATCTCTCTAAATACTAAACAGTTATAGAGAGGAAATAAATTAATTACAGGGCTAAAGACATTTAAGCACTTTTTATAGATAAGGGTATGGATGGTATGTTTTAACCCAGACACACAATATATGCACCTTAGACTTTGAAGTTCTCCAGAATAGGTTTATTTTTTATGTAGCTTAGCTAGGAGGAAAATAAACAAGCAACCATAAGTATATTTTATAAATATCCAGTTTAAACATGATTTAATCAGCTTGTTCTTATTAAATCCATATGCACAGTTTTAATGCGCATTAAACGTGCATTACTATTTCTCAATGTTAATTAGTTTTGATAAGTAAGTATACATGCAAAAAGTCCCTATGGCATGGCTATTAAGCATGTGTGATACCCAGTGGTTACAGTAGGAGGAGCCAAGATGGCAGCCCCATGGGACAACTTTAAAACCATATATTCGCTGTCTTTGGGATGTCACTCTGAGTAGGTGCATTATGTGCAATGCACTGTGTTCTTTTATAGCCCAAGTTGTATTTTTCATTTAAGTTGCCCTTTTAATCCCCTTCCTTTCTCATTCTGATGCTCGATTTGAACTTTATCAACTTGTCTACACAACGTCTAGATGCCTAAATGCATTGAGCTGCTGCTATGCCATTGGCTTTGTGTTAACAAGCAATTGAATGGGTGTACCTAATAATATGGGCAGTTAGTGGTTTGTGCGTGTGTGTGTGTGTGTGTGTGTGTGTGTATATATATATATATATATATATATATATATATATATATTCCATATAAATAAATTTAATTTCATGGGGAACACATTGGGTGAGGTACTATGTTGGTAGGGGTGGGTAAAAGTAATATACATAGGGACAGTGTTTGTGTTTGTTTAAGCACTAAACAAATAGTTATATCAATATTAACAATATGTAGTAATGATTTTAAAGTATATAGAAATGTTAATAAGGCAAAATATATAAATAAATAAAAGAACGTAGTAGTTCCCACTCCTGTTTTGCAATGGTATCTTCAAAATGGACTGTTAAGACACACCCCAGGAAGTTTTACAGGGAGGCAATGGAAGCTTACAAAGGAACATATTTCTCACTTCCCTTTTAGTGTCGTATCCAATGGTGTTCTTAAAGGTCATGTCCACCCCCGAAACAAAAATTTAACCCACTACTGGCCCCACTCTGTACTGTATAAAAATCCTTACCTTACATCCCAGCTCCAAATAGTTCTCCTGAACGTCCCCCGAAAGTTATTAAAACTGACCACCAGGAGCCTGGCCACCAGTGAAATTGTTTCCGCCTCTGAGCTGTCCTCTCAGAGGTTTTTGGCTTGCTCAGAGCAGCCCTTTACTCCCTCCCCTCCACCCTCTTTACTCCCTCCCCTCCACCCTCTCCCTCCCCCTAGTGTAAAACCCATTTCCCACATATTAGGGATAGTTCCCCCAGCCCCAACCGCAATAAAATATTTATAAGAAAGTCCCCCGATCTTTACTTACCTTCACTCTCTCGTCCGGCGTTCTGAACTGTCAGCAGCCGTGTCTGTCATTGGCTGCCTCTCATTTCTGTGCAAGCAGAAGGCCGGGCATTGCGGCGGAGTAGAGAGGGAAGGTAAGTAACGAATGGAGGACTTTCTTACAAATATAATATAGTGGTTGGGGCTGGGGGAACTAGCCCTACAACATAAAAAAAATTTAAAAGGGGTGGACATGTCCTTTAATATTAGATTGACAGCAGTGTTAGCGAATCAAAACATTTTCTGAGTGTTAGTAGGAAGTTGCAAGACTTATGTCACTTCCTTTGTAAAACATGTGACAGTCTTAGTAAAAACATTCTTCTCACTTTCACATAACTCCACCCCACCCCTCCCCTCTCAATAGACAAAAAGGAGAACTGCTGTTTGCTGGACAGTAAGAGATATCTATAGATCAGGGATAGGCAACCAGTAGATCTCCAGATGTTTGGAAACTACAACTCCCAGAATCCCCTAACCACAGAGTGCTTGTAGAGGAACGCTGGGAGTTGTAGTTTTAATTCTCTAACTATATAGTGCTTATAGAGGAATGCTGGGAGTTTTCAAAAAACATCTGGAGATCTACTGGCTGCTTATCCCTGCTATGTATGATAGGGGGACTGAAAGGAAAACATCTCCATGCCCATTTTTCTGAGTCAATGAAGTGAGTTTGTTAATGGTTTATTAAATTATTTAACCAATAGACCCCATAGAAGCCATGAACCTGTGTCCTGAACTGATAAATGTAATAAGACTGAAACATGACAGGATAGTCTGGGTTCTTTATAGGACCTCACATTCACCAATAGTGATCCCTCTGTAACACATTTACCATTAGTGATCCCTCTGTAACACATTCACCAATAGTGATCCCTCTGTAACCATTCACCAATAGTGATCCCTCTGTAACACATTCCCCAATAGTGATCCCTCTGTAACACATTCACCAATAGTGATCCCTCTGTAACACATTCACCAATAGTGATCCCTCTGTAACACATTCACCAATAGTGATCCCCTGTAACACATTCACCAATAGTATCCCTCCCTCTGTAACCATTCACCATATGATCCCTCTGTAACACATTCACCAATAGTGATCCCTCTGTAACACATTCACCAATAGTGATCCCTCTGTAACACATTCACCAATAGTGATCCCTCTGTAACCATTCACCATATGATCCCTCTGTAACACATTCACCAATAGTGTCCCTCTGTAACACATTCACCATGTGATCCTCTGTAACACATTCACCAATAGTGATCCCTCTGTAACACATTCACCAATAGTGATCCCTCTGTAACACATTTACCAATAGTGATCCCTCTAACAGAATCCTTGGTGACAGCTGTGAGTTAAGGGGGAGTGTGAGTATTGAAAGACAGACTAATAACTTGAATTATAGAATGATCCAATGGATCTCCTATTGATCTATTATTGGTTGGAAATTTAAGGGGGAAGATTGATTCAAGCTGTGCACAACAGTTGTATTTTTGACTGTGATGTTTCTACTGAACTATAACACTACAATGTTACAATAAATAGATCAAAATATTCATTTAGGGAATGTGAGACTAAAAGAACCAAGATTTCATAGAATTTTTTATTTTTAACATCTTGCCTTTATTTTTTTTGTACAAATACTATAAATTTTATAGTAGTGTGTATAAAGATTTTATATGTATGTATTGTATTTCTTTTATAGCACTACATATTCCGCATCGCTTTACAATTATTTACTCAATTCACATCAGGCCCTGCCCCGAAGAGCTTACAATCTAAGCACATTTATTTGACACATACAACCTATCAGTATGTCTTTATGATTGTGGGGGAGACCGGAGTGCCCGGAGGGAACCCACGCAAGCACAGGGAGAACATACAAACTCCTTGCAGATGTGTCCAAGGTTGGAATCAAACTCAGGACCTCAGCGCTGCAAGGCATCAGTGCTAACCACTGAGCCACAGTGCTGCCCATATCATCTGTATCCACATATTGGTAAACAAACACCCACATATTTCCTACTGTGCACCAATGGGCACACTTTTGCTAGTTATATAGATTATCTAGACCTAAAATATCTAATAATGTATATAATATCCTTCTGATAGTATGCTTACAATGTGTGTGTTTATAAATGCATATATTTTAACTACTTTAAGGAAATGGAGACCTCTAAATCATCCACAATGCAGGTCAGCTTTGTGTGCCAGCGATGCAGCCAGCCTCTGAAGTTGGACACTTCCTTTAAGATTCTTGATAAGGTCACCATGCAGGAGCTAACAGGTGGGGAATTGTGATTTTTTGTATATAATTTAATCAACAAGAGTCCATATGCACAATAGCCTGGTGGCTGCAAACATCCAGTTTCCCCACTTCAAAGAGAACACGTTGTAAATCAGCAAAATAGTATAGAGTCGCACTCCAAAGTGAAATAGTGGGTTTATTCAAAACCAATCATCAACAACAATCCCCCTTCATCAGGTGATGAGTACTCAACACAAACAGGGTTAAATAGCCATTGTGGAAAGCATGTGTGACATCATGTCCTGGGTGGGTCCATTTGCAAAGGAAAAGTCCAATATAAGTTTTAAAAAGAAAAGTCCAAATTGTATATTCAGGAGAAGTGGGGGAAAAAAGCATTGGACGCCATCTACTGGACTTTTTCGCCACTTCTCCTGATAATACAAATTGGACTTTTCTTTTTAAAGGGCATGTCCACCCTTTTAAAAAAAATTTTAGATGTGGTAGGGCACCTTCCCCCAGCCCCAACCACATTATTAGATTTTCCAGAAAGTGCCCCAATAGTTACTTACCTTACCTCTTTTAATGGTAGGGGGAGGGCTTGCAAAACAGGTGGGAGAGGGAGGGTGGGGGGCCTGCAGTGCACAGGACAAAATTCTCCCGGAGGAGAGACAGGAGGCAGAGTACTATATGGACTCTGCTATCCTCCTGGTGGCCAGTTTTTCAGACTTTGGGGGTGGGGGGGGGGAATCCAGGAGAACCATATGGAGCTGGGATGTGAGGTAAGGATTTTATTACACTACAGAGTGGAGCCAGTAGTGGGGGGGTTTAAAGTTTTGGGGGTGGTAATGTCCTTTAAAACTTATATTGGACTTTCCTTTGCAACAATGGACTACAGATAAGACCCAATCTAGTTTTAATCATTATTACTATTGCACTTATTAGCAATTTATTCCACGATTTATATGATTCCAGCAACCTCACTTTATTATCATCTGTATGGTTTTATATCTGTTTTACCTGGTATTAGCCTTTTAAGTGATATTATATTTTTATGACATATCATGCACTTTATTCCATTTTTATGATGTATGCAATATGCTAATCTGCACTTTATACTATTTTTAATGATGTTTGCAATATATTAAGTTTTCCCTGGACCCACCCAGGATGTGATGTCACACATACTTTGCACTAGGCTATTTAACCCTGTTTGTGTTGCGCACTCATCACCTGATGAAGGTGGATTGTACCCTCGAAACGTTGTTGTTGATGATTGGTTTTAAATAAACCCACTATTTCACTTTGGAGTGCGACTATATCTTTTTATATATAATTTTACCTATATGCCATTTAGGTTTTCATATAAACAGTGTTTACGTAAGGCATTAAATTTTCAGAAAATTTAAAAAAAAACATTGATTGCCCCAGTAGTTTTATACTTTATTGCTTTTTATAAGCAAGTACTTATCATTTTATTATTTCCACCTCTGCATGTACAGTAGTTTGTGTTCTCGCTGCTCTATTCAGGTCTTTTCACGCCCTTCATTATCTGGACAGGCTAACCGATGGATGGAAATGCTTTGCAAGAAACGCTGGCCGCAGAAAGAGGGCAGGACCAGAGCGGTGCAGCGAAGAATCCTAAAATATAAGTGGTTAAAATATCAGCAGTACATCCTGGGGTGAGAAACTAGCATTTTAGGTCCACACCCTGAATGACTTTCATTCTGCTTTAATAAAAAAGATGAATGTTTCTTAGTTGCTCCATCAATATCATATTCATTCACAAAATCATATTTATAAATTGCAGTACATAAATGTCATCTGCCTAATTTGCAACAGAAGAAACATTACTTGCATGTTGGCAAATGTCTGTAGCTCTTGTTAAAAAGAACACATATTGACCGTATTGGTCATAAGAAAGACAGGTTTTGGTTAAAGGACAACTCCACCCTCATAATAACATCTATTAGAAAGAATGGCCTCTTTCATAGGCCATATGTTGATATATCCTAATTTGTCCTCTGAATTTATTATTGTATGCCTGCAATGCTTCTGGATGCCTCATAGAAACTGAGCAATTTTGTGACCTGGTTCTGAGCCTGAGCATGCTCTGAAGAGGCAGCTAAGGGATTAGCATTCTGTTATTGGCTGTGAAGTAAACTGACAGTTGCTAACTGGAAGAACCAGGAAGCAGAAACAGAGGCAACAGGACATTTTGCAGGATTTCAGTTTAGACTTATATATTTCAGATTTCAAACTATCACAGTTCAGGGGGGGGTATTTACCTGTATAAAAGGTTTTTCATTTAATGGCTGGACTTGCCCTTTAAAGTGTTAACTATAATTGTGTTTAATTTGCTTCTGATGTTTAAGGTGTTTAAAAGGTAAAAGACAAGGTAAGTTCAGGTAATCTCAATTTATTTAAAAGACATGAACTAGTAGGCAAATATAAACACTTGCCAAAGAAGCACTTCTCTAACTCTTCACAAAATCCTGTTGTCATATGCCCCATTCAGATTGATGGGGTTGATTCTTAGCAAAGTATTGGCAAGTTCCCAGTCGTGGAGAACCTGGGGAGGGGGGATTTTTTTTTTTTTAAGAAGTAAGGAGAATCGTCCAAATGATTAATTTTGAAATGGATTAAAATAACGTATTACTTTCTCTTCTAAATAATTACTGACCAGAGATACACACATGTAAAGCCCCTCTTATTGCTAAAGAGGGGAATGGATTTAAGGGAGACTAATATTCTTGCTCTTTAGAATGCACTGCTAAGGCCTCAATTGTAATATGCAATGCTAATTTGGAATCCTGTGTACCAAAATTGTATGGCCCATTAATATATTTGTATAAAGTGATCATATACCCACACAAATGTCACTTCTCTAATGTAAACAGCCCTAACTTGTTAAATCTGTCTGCATAGTCAAGCCCCTACATTCCCTTTATTATTTTAGTTGCCTTTCGCTGAACTTCTTCCATTTCCAAGATGTCCCTTTTGTATACTTTTGTATATAGGATTTCAAAACTGCACCACATATTCCAAATGAGGCCTTACCAGTGCCTTGTAAAGAGGGAGAATAATGAATTTTTTCCTTGAAAAAAAATTCCCCTATTCCCCTCTTTATACAAGACACTTTCTTGCTAGCTCTAGCTGTTTCTGTCTGGCATTGTTTGCTACAGCTAAGTCTGTTATCTACCAGACCCCAAATCTTTTTCCAATCGAGATTCACTTAACACAGAGTTATATGTGGTGGTAAACAAATCACTTTAAATGTATCAACATTGAATCTCATCTGCCATTCTGCTGCCCATTTTGATAATCTGTCTAGGTCTGCTTGCAGCAATTGCACATCATTTGAAGTTGCCGGAGCTCTGCATAGTTCATCAGAAAACACAGAGACCTTGCTCTCCATGCCCTCTTTTGAAGCTGGGTACACACGGAACAGACTTTTGAAAAATGACAGGATCTGCAAGGATCTATAATTTTTTTAAAGATCAGGCTACAAACAGTTTTGAGCATTCTCCCTATGCACAGCATAGGGATAATGTTCGTGATTGTGTGTTTCCCTCGGCCCCCCCCCCCCTATAGGGAGACCACCGCGGCCCAAGCAGCTTTATCGGTACTGTGTGTACCTAGCTTTAGTCATTTATAAAAAACAGATTAAAAAGTAGTCCTAGTACAGAACCCTGAGGCACTCCACTTAGAACTTTAGCCCACATAGATGTAGCTCCATTGACCACCACTCTCTGTTTGCGATCCAATAACCAATTCTCTATCCATGTACAAATGTTTTTTCCAAGGCCTCCGTTTATGCATTAGTCGCCTAGAATAACTTTTATTGAATTTTCCTGTTTCTTTTTAGCTAAAGATAAAAGCTAGAAACTCTGTGCATAGAGACAGTGAATACTGGGGTCAGGGGTGTGGCTTTTTGAAGCCTACATGGGCTTTGAGTTGTACTGGCAACAACATGGAAGCTTTCTTACTTTCAGAATCTATTTCTCACATGTACTAAATGCAATTACTAGAGAAGAATCTTACAATGTATAGGTGTTCTGGGAAGAAAATCTTTATATTATGATTTAAAAAAGTTTAGTTCTCCTTTTAAAGGACTTCTATCATCTAGTTACACAGGACAATCCGTTGCCTTAGCTCTGCTTTCTCCTATGCAGCTTCCAGGTGTGGAAGTCAGTCTTTGCCGGGAAATTTCTTCCAAGCCAATCGCCAATTTCCTTTCCCTGAGCTGCAGAGGGGAAGCTTCCTGTCAGTTATGGCCAATGACTTAAAAGTTGCAAAAGTTTGAAAAGCCGTGAAAGGAGACAAACCAATCTGGGGAGGGACAGTCAGACTTCTTGGTGAATATCTTCTTTCAAGAATGCAGGAGAGACTGGGAATACTAAGGTTTAAGGGGGTTACTGATTTTAGGGAGTACAAATTCTCAGGATGGACATGTCCTTTATGTAGAGGCAAGGAAAATCATGTCAGCCACATAAGCCACTACACCTGGGAAACGCTTTTTAAGTCAAAATTGTTTTTTTTGTTGTTTCAGCCCCACTAGTGACAGCAGCTGCATTGAAGATAGGTGACATTCAGAGGGAGGATTCAAACTTTGAGGTGATTTTAAAATCTCATTGGCTACATCTTGTCTAAAAAAGCACAACAGCACTTCCTATGTAGTTCATGTATTTTATTTATTTATTTTGATCAGGGTTTAAACATGGATTTTTTACTTTCTATCACTGTCTTTAGATCTGGTATGTATGTGCTCTGCAGTTGTATTAGCAGTGTTAAATTCACACATGCCTTGAACTACCTTTAAGTGTAGAATGTATTTCCTCCGGCTCGCAGTACAGTGACCAATGGGCATGAAGCCATTAGCGACGATCTTTTAGTGGCCTAGTGTAAATTTCTAGATGCATTGGCTCTCTGGCTCCTGGGATTTTTCCAGCTCTGCATTTGTATCTGTAAATATGGAAAGGTACAGTAACAGGGCATGTTGACTTAATTTTTTTCCCTTCATATTTTTTTTTAGGAAACCTTTGCAGAAAGCAAAGTAGATGGTGTGTCTCGTAGATTAATCCCACCTGCTAGGTATAGTAATATGGGTTTTTTTTAAATAAATCTACACATTCAGTGTAGAAACATTTGCACTTATGTTTTCAATATGAACTATAATATTTAATTCGCTTTTTATACACGCAGTTAAACCGGGTATAAGATTAGTGGAAGTCTTGATTGCATAGTTTTTACAAATCTATTTTACCCCCAGGATGATGTCTACAGAAAGTGCAAACAGTTTTACACTAATAGGAGAGGCTTCTGATGGAGGAACCATGGAAAATCTGAGCAGAAGACTAAAAGTAAGATATTCATCAATGAATAAAACCCATATACCTGTAGGATTACATCAAGTTTACCAGAGCTAATTTACTTTGTTTTCGTTTTAGGTGACTGGAGATTTGTTTGATATTATGTCTGGACAAACCGATGTGGACCACCCTCTTTGTGAAGAATGCACAGATACCCTTTTAGACCAGCTAGATACTCAGTTAAACATTACTGAGACAGAATGTCAGAACTACAAGTATGAAACCTTAAATATATTCTGTTTCAATGGTTAGTGTCCACCCCCCTAACAAAAATGTAATATTTTGTAGGAAATGCCTGAAAACCTCAACCTCGCAAGGTTTAAATCACTGAAAGCTGTCACAGGAGTGTCTGCCGATCGAGCCCCTTCTGCTTGTCTTCCGTACATAGAAAAGGCACGGAGGACAGGCAGAAGGATGGTAAGTGCATTTGAGGACACTTTTCAGTTATTTTACCCTTTGCGAATTCAAGATTTTCAGGCATATTACATTTTTGGTTAGGGGGTGGACATACCTTTTAATATAATTGTATTTTAATCATTGATTTGGTTGTAAATACCATACAAGTAACTGAAACAATATTGATTTGTGGTTGATAAAAGTATTCCAGTTCTTTCAGGTCGTTTAGGGCTATGTAGCATGAGGGTTTTTGAATGTCCCTTTTAAACATATGTTGTTTACTAATGTAGAAAGACGTTGGTTTATAAGAATATAACGAACATATTCTTAGATCAAATGTAAGTTTGGTTAATTTTATAAATTTTTTTCTAGGCGGTGTCTAGAAATATTAGAGCGAATGAATGAAGACAACCAAGAGAAATTGGAAGCCAAACTGAAGGAGCTAGCAGAGGATGAGGAAAGACTGGTACAGGAATTAGAAGAGGTCGAGAGAAACCGTGACTTAGTGGCTGAGGAAATAGAGAGAGTTCGAGAAGAAGCAGAGAGACTTGAGCAAGAAGAAGCTCAGTAAGTGATGTGTCCAAAGTTATTTGAGAATAAATTTAACCGTTTCTAAACTAAAGAGAGCAAGAATAAGAGGAGGGAGATAGGATTGTCTTAGTGCAGCTGACACTAATTTATATAAAAAAGTTTTCATAAATTGCCCATTTTTTAAAGGGCATGTCCACCCTTAAAATAAAACTTGTAAATTGTCAATTACCTCCATCCAATTCCAACAGATTATTTTGCACTTTATTATCTGCATTGCTAACCAGATGTTTAAAGATAATTATTGCCTCAATTTTGGCCAGGTAAACTGGCCCCTCCCTCCATGCAGTCAATCAAGGCTGTGACAACTGACATCAAGCTAATTATCAACTTTCGTTTTACCTGCTGCCTCCTAGGCACATGCTTATGCAAAGCTCATTGAGCAGAGGGAGGAGGCAGATACCTTTTGCCAGAAAGAAATAAAAGTTATTCTTAAATATTGGGTTACAAATGCATGGACTAAACAGTAGAATTTTTAGGATTTTGCACTCATATAGTTTAGTGAAGTGTTGAGTATGAAAACTCACAGAAATCAGTAGAAATTATATATCCTTTTTTTTTTTCTAGACACAATGTGTACTTTAACAAGGTAACAGTTTTGCAACTTATATCTGTTGTATTCAATTAGAATTGAAGTTTAGTTCTTGAAGACGTTTCGCTAGTCATCCGACTGGATTTCTCAATTCAGAATGACTTGTACAGGAATCTGTGGCAATTATGTACCCAGGAAAATACCAACACTTTGGCACTTTTGAATCATTCGAGCCTTGAATTCTAGCCTTTATATGAAAACATTTTTTGTGGTCTTTGTAACTCTTAACTTTTAGTGTCCTTTTAGCTAAACAATAGCACTTTGGCACTTATTCTTGTGATTTTTGATCCTCCTTTAGGTACTTATACATTTTATCTGGCTTTTATTCTTTTAGCCCTTTGTAGCAATTTAGATTACAAGACCTCTTCCCCTTTGGTATCTGCTAGTTTTGCACTTGGCCACTTTGCACATTGCTATTAGTATCCTTCCATCTTCAATTTTCCTTATTGGTTGCCGTTTTACTTATGGGAGCCCCCCGTAGCTCCTTGTCTTACACACTGTATATGATCCTCTGCAGTCATTTCCCACAGTGCACTTTTTTCTGTAGCTTGCTTGGGCCAAGCTTGCTTCGGCACCTCTCTTCGGTTTTGGCACTTGTTTTCTTTAGGGGTTGATCCTTTAAGGGAGGGACAGAGGGTGGGATAGGGTTGTGTATTTAAGCTTACCTCACGAGTGACTCTGTAATCCGGACGCCGGACGTTTACAATATGGCCGAAATGCGTTGATTGTGTTCCTCACGGGAATAAACTACCACAGTTGTTTAAAATCCCACGTGTGCTCCAACTCGATATATATATATATATATATATATATATATTAGGCTAATTTAAACTACATTTAGCGGAAGTGCTACTGATCTGGTCAAACATCTATACAAACATAGTAAAGATAATCAATGCACATTCCTAGGCCCCATACAATATAATATATATATATATATATCTCCCACACTTTCTGTCAAGGAGACCCCCCCATCCCCGAGACTAAAACACCATTTTGAAGAATTTCACACCAAATGCAAAAAGGCCTTCTAACTGTCATTGTATGATTACTACCAAATTAAATAAAATATCCCCACAAATTAGAGAATTTTAGAAGCTACATACCCTAATGACACAGCTGTTAATCAAATTGGAAGATTTTTTGCATATTTTCCTTTTTTCCTTCAAATACCAAATCATTGACAAAATCAAAAATAAAATTTCACAGAAAAGTTGTAGGGGGGAACATGAAAAGCCTATGAAAGCCTAACCCCAGTCATCTCTGCATTTTGTACTGCTTTCTGATTTTCAAAGTAAACATCCCCCAATTTAAATTTTTTTTTAAAAAGTGTCATACATACAAGCAGAATTCTGCATGCAATCCTTCATGCAATATTGTGCTTTTGGCACATTTTCTGAAAGAATTAATTAAAAACATGATTCAAAATTAGAAAATCCTGTCAAAAGTCCTAAATCGAATGATATGTGACATGCATGGATGTTCACCGGGACTTGGCCAGGAAACAGCCCTGAAAGGACTAAATGCATAACTTTTGGGCTTTGCTGTATGAGCTAGTATGCTAGTATTTGTTTTAGGCTAAACACCAATTTACCCTGGAAACAACTAAACAAACTATATATTAATGGAACCTACACACATTCACCTACAGTGCAATTCCTTCATACATACGTGCAGAATTCCGCACCGGTTTTTTTTTTTTTGTAGAATAAAGTTTGCCCAAAAATCTGTAAAAAGTGCAATACAGAAGATTCTAACTTTGAAACTTCTAGAAGAAATAAAAGTGCCTGCTAAATATTGATCTCCATATGTCGTAATCAAATGGTATGCCACATGCATGGGTGTATACTGACACATGACCAGTAACTAGCCCTGAATGGAACCAATGCATAAGGGAAATGACACCAAGCTTTACAGCTTTCAAACTAATCACCCCCAATCTCAAAAATACCCCCACAAACTAAATATTTTTGGAAATTACAAAGCTTCAGCTCCAAAATGGTGCCATTTTGTGATGCATACAAGTAAAAATCCTGGATGCAGTCCTTCATGGAATGTCATCAAAGGCATGTTTCAAAGTCAGGAAATCATACCTAAACTCCCACGATAAGTAAAAAAAACCAAACAAAATAAACACCTAAATCTCAATTTCCCAAGTGTCCTGAATCAAACGGTATGCTTCATGTGTTTTTTTTATACTCGCACAAATCTCAAATACCCCTCCCAAACTATATATTTTTGGAACCAACACACCCTCAGCTACAAGATGTTATGTATGTATGTACTATTTTATTTATAAAGCGCCACTTGGGTACACAGCACTAAATACAATTTCATACATTGGTTAAAAAAAGCATATATATAAATTATGTATGAATTGATATAAGTGCAACAAGCCTTGACACATTAGGAATGAGATCCCTGTCCCGAAGAGCTTAAAATTGAAGTGGGAAGGACAACATACAGATAGAAGTTGGGGGATGGGTACAAAGTGCTTAAAAGTTCTAACAGTCATTTGTTGTGCTGATGCTCAGAAAGGTAGGAAACAGTCTAGATTTGAAAGCATTAATGGATGTCACCAGGCGAAGCGAGAGAGGGAGAGAGTTCCAAAGGTAGGGAGCAGCAAGAGAGAATGATTTAAGGTGGGAGGCAGCAGTGTTTGTGGAGAAGATTTCCTTGAGAGGAACGGAGGGCACGGCCTGGAACATAAGGGACCAAGAGAGAAGATAAGTAGGGATGTGCTGTAGAGCAAAGGGATTTAAAGGTTAAATAGCAGGGTATTGAATATGATTCTTTGTTTGATGGGAAGCCAAACCTATGGACTGAAGTATCTGGGTTGCAGAGCGAGATGATCCAAGCTGCCGCATTTACGATAGACTGGAATGGAGAGGCCGGGAGTCCAAGTAATAGAATGTTACAGCAGTCAATACTGGAGATTATAAGGGCATGGATGAGCATTTCGGTAGTGGACAGAGAGAGAAAAGGGTGGATCTTGGCAATATTGCGAAAGAGAAAATGACAGGTCCTAGAGATATTGTTAATGTGATGATTGAAGGAAAGAGAGGAGTCAAAGATCACTCCAAGGCAGCATGCAGATTCAACTGGGTTAATGACCATATTGTCAATAGAGATGGAGAAGCGTGGACTAGGTCCCAGTTTAGGGGGCAAATGATTAATTCCGTTTTAGAAAGATTGACTTTAAGGTGGCGGTGTGCCATCCAGGAAGAGAGAGAGAGCAGACATTTAGAGATTTCGGATTGAACTTCAGGGGTTAGTGTGGGGGTGGAGAAGTAAAAAGTAAATGTGGGTATCATTAGCATATAAGTGATACTTAAAGCCCAAAGAACTGATTATTTCTCCCAGAGATATAGTGTAGAGGGAGAACAGCAAGGGTCCTAAAACCAAGCCCTGAGGGACCCCACACTAAGCGGAACAGGAGAGGAAGTCATATTAGCAACAGAGACAGAGAAAGATCTGTTAGAGGGATAGGAAGAAGGCCCGCTGCAGCTTGATTTAAGATACCCAGAGAAAATAGAATTTGCATAAGAAGAGAGTGGTCCACAATATCAAAGGCAGCCAATCAAGCAGGTCAAGGAGAATGAGGACAGAGAACTGTCCTTTGACTTTGGCAGCTTGTAGGTCATTTGAGACTTTGCAGAGGGCTGTTTCAGTTGAATGACCCAGTCGGAATCCTGATTGCAACGGGTCCAATAAGTTATTAGCATGGAGGTATTTAGTAATGTGTGTAAAGACGAGACGTTCTAAGAGTTTTGTTGCAAACGGTAAAAGGGAGAGACAGGTAGGGTCCAGAGCGGGTTTTTTAAGAAGAGGCTTGACACACATGTTTTAAGGCAGCAGGAAAAATCCCAGAGGTCAGGGAGGAATTAAAAATGTGAGCAAGAGCAGGGGAAAGGATTTTAGTGCTGTTGTTTTATACATACGAGCAGAAATCTGAATGTAGTGCTTCATAAAATGTGCTTTAAAAGATTTTGTGAATAAATAAATGAAAAGCATGTTTTAAAGTTAGAAAACCTAAACTCCCATGACAAGTAAAAAAACACCTAAATATCAATCTCCCAAATGTCCTGAACTAACCTTGAAAGGAACCATTGCATAAGGACAGTTACACCAACAAATTTAGTCCTCTGCATTTCGATCTGCTTTCAGTTTTTCAAAGTAAATATCAAAAATACCCCCAAATTATAGATTTTTGGAATGTACACACCGTCAGCTACCAAATTGTGCAATGCTTTCACAAATATCAGAATTCTGGACGCAGGCCTTCCTGGAATGTCACCAGATTTTCAAAAAAACTAAACAAAAAGTATGTTTCAAAGTTAGAAAATCATACCTAAACCCCTTGGATGAGTAAAAATAGCCACTTAATATCAAATCTCCTAAATGTACTTAATCAAAAGGTATGCTACATGCGTGGGTATATACTAAGAGATGGCCACCAACGAGACCTGAAGTGAATCAATGCATAAGTGCAATTACACATTCATTTCAAAGGAGAAAATAACTCTTGGAGTAGGCAGCACATGGAATTTAATAAAATCAGAAAAATACTTTATTCAAACATCCAAAAACAAGCAGAACGCCAACAATGCTAGGCTGGACGGGACACAGGCAACACCTGTGTCGATCCTGTCCAGTCTAGGAGTGTTGGCGTTCTGCTTGTGGTCTTATTTTTAGATGTTTGAATACAGTATTTTTCTGATTTTATTACATTCCGTGTGCTGGCTTCTCCAAGTGGTATTTTCTCCTTTAGATTATATACCGTTTTTGGTCGGACGGTGACAGGGCGTTTGGGCGCCACTGAACATGCGGGGTTGAAGCTCCCGTAAGTATACTCCTGACTAACTATTTGTTTTAACACATTAGTTTGAAAAACTGAAATCTGTTTGAAATATATATTTTTGGAATGTACACAATCAGCTACCAAATAATGCGAACATCATGGTTTTAGCAGATTTTCTGGAGAAATTAATGAAAAAAACATGATTCAAAGCTAGAAAATCTTGCCCATGACAAGTTAAAAAAACAATAAATATCAATCTTCCAAGGGTCTTGAATCAAATGGTATGCTATAAGCATGGGTGCACACCAAGACATGGCAAGTTAATAAACTTAAATCCGAGTCAATGCAGAAAATTCCTTGCATGTGTAATTGAGGCTTAGTTTTCCTTGAAATTGGTGTACCAATAATCAAACTTTACTTTGACCATTACCCTGAGAACTTGACGCAACTTGGAGAATGCAGATTGTGTCACTGATTGTAGTTTTAGGGTGTAATTTTTTTTGTTTCACTTTAAAAATATTTTCCATTCTCAAAGATGATCAGATCATCTTGAGGAATGGTAGCAAACTTGAAATACGGGCATAAATGCCTGCTTTCCATGTTCAATTCCGAGCTGAAAATTTGCTTTTTTTTCATTCATTGGCAAATATATTAGTGATGAGAAAGAGAGAGGTGTTCACCAAGTATTGATTTCTGCTGCCATTTTTTTTCCAACTTGCAAAAATACTCTTATTTGTGAGTGGAAATACTACAGCAAGCAGGCAGACAGTGTACAGTAGTAAACTGTGATCAGAAATAAGTCTGTTAGGGTGATCTCATATTTATTACATTATCTGCAGAGCAAACGCAGCACAATATTTCTGTACCTATGTGGTACAGTATCAAAAGACTTTGCAAAATCCTTGTACACCACACCCACTGCTGTGCCATGGTCTAAATTTGTATACACTTAAAAGAAAGCAGGTTTGTTTTTAAATCTCTGTGGTCCAAAAATGAATTTGGGTAAATTGACAGGAATTGGTTTCCTGAGTATTTTTGCAATTTACTTTTCTTTTTCTTTTTTTTACATTTTTTTTGAACATCTTTGCATTTCTGTGTGTTATATGGTAGCAGCATCACCAGATCCCCTGCACTTCCTGCTCTGAAACCATGTGACAATCTCTGCCCTCTGTCTCCTCCTCTTCTTGCAAGCCCTCCTGGCGCCTCCCACTCATAGGCCCCATGGCCCCTCCACTTGCAGGTCTTGCTCTACTCAACTCTACTCTTTATTTTAATTGAAAAAAATATGATGAGTCTTTATCTCACTACTTGTTTTGATGGCTACTATTTTATAAGGAAAGACACTGTTTAGCTGGTATTTTGTCAATGTCTTGCTTATTTTTCTTTTTCGATTTAACATAAAAATCTCATCTCTCTGACACATACACTACAAGTAATGCTGTCAGAGCCTGCATTCATGTGTACTGTTTAGTATGACTAACTAACATTCTCCTCCATGGCAGGCAGGATTGGGGGTGCATACCTTCGATTTGGCAAGAAACATCAAATACTTTCTCCCCTTATTTTTTACAGTTCCTGCTGGGCAAAATAGGCTAATCTATTCTCCCCCTTCTCGTTGTTGAGCAGCGTTTTATGAGTAGACTAAAGCTAGTACACACAGCACAGATTTCTGAAAGATGACAGACAGGATCTGCAAGATCCTATCTGCCATCTTTCAAAGATCTGCATACCACAGTCCCGATCGTTCTCCCTATGAACTTCATAAGGAGAACGCTCGGGCTGTGTGTTTCCATCAGCCGCGCTAGACTCTTCATAGGGAGTCTAGCGCGGCAGATGGAAATTTACGCCCTTTCCCGAACAAGCGTACGGCCGACCCGATCGTCGGCGGCCGCTCGCTCGTTCGGGAAACGAGCATACACACATAACGATAACCCCGATACCGTCGGATCCGACAGTATCGGGGCTTTATCGTTACTGTGTGTACCCAGCTTAACTAGGTATATACACACACATAATGTGTATTGAAGTTGAATATCGACATACGTCCATCCTTTTTAAAGTACTGCCCATTATCTATCTAAGGTTCAAAAACCTCATAAATAGTCCAAAACAAAGAACCTACCTCTAAAGATATATATTAATAAGATTAGAAACAGCTAGAGGCAAAAATTGGCTAGTAAAACTTATATTTATTGTGTCTATTAAAAGAATTATCAAATAGTAACTTCGCAGAATAGAAATAGTAATACAATAAGTGTGCAAATACTCTTGTACATAATACATGTAGGTATCACATGCTTATACCCCACCTATGCATATAAATATATATGTACCGTATATACTCGATTATAAGCTGAGGTTTTCAGGCTTTAAAAATAGCCTGAAAACCTTAACTCGGCTTATACTCTCATCAAGCAGAAAACTCACCCGATCCGGCTACCGCAAACACTGATCTGATGGCTGACATCACTATTGGCGACGGTCTCTTACTGCCCGGCGCCGATTAGTGACGTCAGCCTGCTGCCGGGCATATCTGTGCAGGTACTGAGCGTGCGGCAGACTGATTGTGAGGCAGAGGTGAGATGTAGAGCGAGAGGCAGCTGAATACTGTATTAACAGTAAGTCTCATTAGGGTTGAACTTTAATTTTTTTTTTTTTATGTGTTTTTTTCTTTTGTTTTGTTTTTTTTCCCTTCATATTTTTTTTAGGAAACCTTTGCAAAGCAAAGTAGATGGGGTGCTCGTAGATTAATCCCACCTGCTAGTATATAATATGGGTTTTTTTTTAAATATCTCACATTCAGTGTAGAAACTTTGCACTTATGTTTTCAATATGAACTATAATATTTAATTCGCTTTTTATCAAGCAGTTAAACCGGGTATAAGATTAGTGGAAGTCTTTGATTGCCATAGTTTTTACAAATCTATTTACCCCACCCGAGATGTGTCTACAGAAAGTGCAAAACGTTTTAACCTAATAGGAAGGCTTCTGATGGAGGACCATGGAAAATCTAGCAGAAGACTAAAAAGTAAAGATATTCATCAATGAATAAACCCATATACCTGTAGGATTACATCAAGTTTACCAGAGCTAATTTACTTGTTTTCGTTTTAGGTGACTGGAGATTTGTTTGATATTATGTCTGGACAAACCGATGTGGACCACCCTCTTTGTGAAGAATGCACGATACCCTTTAGACCAGCTAGATACTCAGTTAAACATTACTGAACAGAATGTCAGAACTACAAGTATGAAACCTTAAATATATTCTGTTTCAATGGTTAGTGTCCACCCCCCTAACACAAAATGTAATATTTTGTAGGAAATGCCTGAAAAACCTCAACCTCGCAAGGTTTAAATCACTGAAAGCTGTCACAGGAGTGTCTGCCGATCGACCCCTCTGTCTGTCTTCCGTACATAGAAAAGGCACGGGGGACAGGCGAAGGATGGTAAGTGCATTGAGGACACTTTCAGTTATTTTAACCCTTTGCGAATTCAAGGTTTTCAGGCATATTACATTTTTGGTTAGGGGTGGACATACCTTTTAATTAATTGTATTTTAAATCATTGATTTGGTTGTAAATACCATACAAGTAACTGAAACAATATTGATTTGTGGTTGTAAAAGTATTCCAGTTCTTTCAGGTCGTTTAGGGCTATGTTAGCATGAGGTTTTTGAATGCCCTTTTAAACATATGTTGTTTACTAATGTAGAAAGACTGGTTTTAGAATATAAACGAACTATTCTTAGATCAATGTAAGTTTGGTTAATTTTATAAATTTTCTAGGCGTGTTCTAGAAATATTAAGCGAAATGAATGAAGACAACCAAGAGAAATTGGAAGCCAAACTGAGGAGCTAGCAGGATGAGGAAAGACTGGTACAGGAATTAGAAGAGGTCGAGAGAAACCGTGACTTAGTGTGTGAGGAAATAGAGAAGTTCGAGAGAAGCAGAGAGACTTGACAGAAGAAGCTCAGTAAGTGATGTGTCCAAAGTTATTTGAAATAAATTTAAACCGTTTCTAACTAAAGAGAGCAAGATAAGAGGAGGGAGATAGGATGTCTTAGTGCAGCGGACACTAATTTATATAAAAAAGTTTTCATAAATTGCCCATTTTTTAAGGGCATGTCCACCCTTAAAATAAAACTTGTAAATTGTCAATTACCTCCATCCAATTCCAACAGATTATTTGCACTTTATATCTGCATTGCTAACCAGATTGAAGTAATTATTGCCTCAATTTTGGCCAGGTAAACTGGCCCCTCCCTCCATGCAGTCAATCAAGGCTTGTGACAACTGACATCAAGCTAATTATCAACTTTCGTTTTACCTGCTGCCTCCTAGGCACATGCTTATGCAAAGCTCATTGAGCAGGGAGGAGCAGATACCTTTTGCCAGAAAGAAATAAAGTTATTCTAAATATTGGGTACAAATGA
Source organism: Hymenochirus boettgeri (assembly GCA_019447015.1). Taxonomy (NCBI): domain Eukaryota; kingdom Metazoa; phylum Chordata; class Amphibia; order Anura; family Pipidae; genus Hymenochirus; species Hymenochirus boettgeri. The sequence goes on from CM033476.1 coordinate 50,572,234, forward strand.
CTGGACTAAACAGTAGAATTTTTGATTTTGCACTCATATAGTTTAGTGAGTGTTGAGTATGAAAACTCACAGAAATCAGTAGAAATATATATCCTTTTTTTTTTCTAGACACAATGTGACTTTCACGTAACAGTTTTGCAACTTATATCTGTTGTATTCAATTAGAATGAAGTTTAGTTCTTGAAGACGTTTCGCTAGTCATCTCGACTGGATTTCTCAATTCAGAATGACTTGTACAGGAATCTGTGGCAATTATGTACCCAGGAAAATCCAACACTTTGGCACTTTTGAATCATTCGAGCCTTGAATTCTAGCCTTTATATGAAAACTTTTGTTGTGGTCTTTGTAACTCTTACATTTAGTGTCCTTTTTAGCTAACAATAGCACTTGGGCACTTATGTCTTGTGATTTTTGATCCTCCTTTAGGTACTTATACATTTTATCTGGCTTTTATTCTTTTAGCCCTTTGTAGCAATTTAGATTAACAGACCTCTTCCCCTTTGGTATCTGCTAGTTTTGCACTTGGCCACTTGCACTGCTATAGTATCCTTCCATCTTCAATTTTCCTTATTGGTTGCCGTTTTACTTATGGAGCCCCCCTTAGCTCCTTGTCTTACACACTGTATATGATCCTCGCAGTCATTTCCCACAGTGCACTTTTTCTGTACTGCTTGGGCCAAGCTTGCTTCGGCACCTCTCTTCGGTTTTGGCACTTGTTTTCTTTAGGGGTTGATCCTTAGGAGGGGACGAGGGTGGGATAGGGTTGTGTATTTAAGCTTACCTACCTCACGAGTGACTCTGTAATCCGGACGCCGGACGTTTACAATATGGCCGAAATGCGTTGATTGTGTTCCCTCACGGAAAACTACCACAGTGTTTAAAATCCCCCGGGTGCTCCAACTCGATATATATATATATATAACTATATATATATTAGGCTAATTTAAACTACATTTAGCGGAGTGCTACTGATCTGGTCAAACATCTATACAAACATAGAAAGAATCAATGCACATTCCTAGGCCCCATACAATATAATATATATATATATATCTCCCACACTTTCTGTCAAGGGAGCGCCCCCCCATCCCCGAGACTAAAACACCATTTTGAAGAAATTTCACACCAAATGCAAAAGGCCTTCAACTGTCATTGTATGATTACTACCAAATTAAATAAAATATCCCCACAAATTAGAAGATTTTTTAGAAGCTACATACCCTAATGACACGCTGTTAATCAAATTGGAAAATTTTTGCATATTTTCCTTTTTTTCCTTCAACCAAATCATTGACAAAATCAAAATAAAATTCACACAAAGTTGTAGGGGGGAACAGAAAAGCCTATGAAACCTAACCCCAGTCACTCGGCATTTTGTACTGCTTTCTGATTTTCAAAGTAAACATCCCCAATTTAAATTTTTTTTTAAAAGTGTCTAACATACAAGCAAATTCTGCATGCAATCCTTCATGCAATTGGTCTTTTGGCACATTTTCTGAAAGAATTAATTAAAAACATGATTCAAAATTAGAAAATCCTGTCAAAAGTCCTAAATCGAATGATATGTGACATGCATGATGTTCACCGGGATTTGGCCAGGAAACAGCCCTGAAAGGACTAAATGCATAACTTTTGGCTTTGCTTATGAGCAGTATATCTGTATTTGTTTTAGGCTAAACACCAATTTACCCTGGAAACAACTAAACAAACTATATATTAATGGAACCTACACACATTCACCTCGTGCATCCTTCATACTACGTGCAGAATTCCGCACCGGTTTTTTTTTTTTTGTAAGATAAATTTGCCCAAATCTGTAAAAAGTGCAATACAGAAGATTCTAACTTTGAAACTTCTAGAGAAATTAAAAGTGCCTGCTAAATATTGATCTCCATATGTCGTAATCAAATGGTATGCCACATGCATGGGTGTATACTGACACTGACCAGTAACGCCGTGAATGGAACCAATGCAAAGGGAAATGACACCAAGCTTTACAGCTTTCAAACTAATCACCCCCAATCTCAAAAATACCCCCCACACAACAATATTTTTTGGAAATTACAAAGCTTCAGCTCCAAATGGTGCCATTTTGTGATGCATACAAGTAAAAACCTGGATGCAGTCCTTCATGGAATGTCACAAAGGCATGTTTCAAAGTCAGGAAATCATACCTAAACTCCCACGATAAGTAAAAAAAACCAAACAAAATAACACCTAAATCTCAATTTTCCCAAGTGTCCTGAATCAAACGGTATGCTTCATGTGTTTTTTTTATACTCGCACAAATCTCAAATACCCCTCCCAAAACTATATATTTTTGGAACCAACACAACCCTCAGCTACAAGATGTTATGTATGTATGTCTATTTTATTTATAAAGCGCCACTTGGGTACACACACTAAATCAATTTCATACTTGGTTAAAAAAAGCATATATATAAATTATGTATGAATTGATATAAGTGCAACAAGCCTTGACACATTGGAATGAGATCCCTGTCCGAAGAGCTTAAAAATTGAGTGGGAAGGACAACTACAGATAGAAGTTGGGGGTGGGATAACAAGTGCTTAAAAGTTCTAACATCATTTGTTGTGCTGATGCTCAGAAAGGTAGGAAACAGTCTAGATTTGAAAGCATTAATGGATGTCACCAGGCGAACGAGAGAGGGAGAGAGTTCCAAAGGTAGGGAGCAGCAAGAAGAATGATTTAGGTGGGAGGCAGCAGTGTTTGTGGAGAAGATTTCCTTGAGAGGAACGGAGGGCACGGCCTGGAACATAAGGGACCAGAGAGAAGATAAGTAGGGATGTGCTGTAGAGCAAGGGATTTAAAGGTTAAATAGCAGGGTATTGAATATGATTCTTTGTTTGATGGGAAGCCAAACTATGGACTGAAGTATCTGGGTTGCAGGACGAGATATCCAAGCTGCCGATTTACGATAGACTGGAATGGAGAGGTCCGGGAGTCCAAGTATAATGTTACAGCAGTCAATACTGGAGATTATAAGGGCATGGATGAGCATTTCGGTAGTGGACAGAGAGAAAAAGGGTGGATCTTGGCAATATTGCGAAAGAGAAAATGACAGGTCCTAGAGATATTGTTAATGTGATGATTGAGGAAAGAGAGGAGTCAAAAATCACTCCAAGGCAGCATGTGCAGATCAACTGGGTTAATGACCATATGTCAATAGAGATGGAGACAGTGGACTAGGTCCCTTTTTAGGGGGCAATGATTATTCCGTTTTAGAAAGATTGACTTTAAGGTGGCGGTGTGCCATCCGGAAGAGGAGAGAGCAGACATTTAGAGATTTCGGATTGAACTTCAGGGGTTAGTGTGGGGTGGAGAAAAGTAAAAGTAAAGTGGGGTATCATTAGCATATAAGTTATACTTAAAGCCCAAAGAACTGATTATTTCTCCCAGAGATATAGTGTAGAGGGAGAACACAGGGTCCTAAAACCAAGCCCTGAGGACCCCACACTAAGCGGAACAGGAAAGGAAGTCATATTAGCAACAGAGACAGAGAAAGATCTGTTAGAGGGATAGGAAGAAGGCCCGCTGCAGCTTGATTTGAGATACCCGAGAAAATAGAATTTGCATAAAGAAGAGTGGTCCACAATATCAAAGGCAGCCAATCAAGCAGGTCAAGGAGAATGAGGACAGAGAACTGTCCTTTGACTTTGGCACTTTAGGTCATTTGAGACTTTGCAGAGGCTTGTTTCAGTTAATGACCCAGTCGGAATCCTGATTGCAACGGGTCCAATAAGTTATTCATGGAGGTATTTAGTAATGTGGTAAGACGAGACGTTCTAAGAGTTTTGTTGCAAACGGTAAAAAGGAGAGACAGTAGGGTCCAAGCGGGTTTTTTAAGAGAGAGCTGACACACATGTTTTAAGGCAGCAGGAAAAATCCCAGAGGTCAGGGAGGAATTAAAAATGTGAGCAAGAGCGGGGAAAGGATTTTAGTGCTGTTGTTTATACATACGAGCAGAAATCTGAATGTAGTGCTTCATAAAATGTGCTTTAAAAGATTTGTGAATATAAATGAAAAGCATGTTTTAATAGTTAGAAAACCTAACTCCCATGACAAGTAAAAAAACACCTAAATATCAATCTCCCAAATGTCCTGAACTAACCTTGAAGAACCATTGCATAGGACAGTTACACCACAATTTAGTTTCTCTCTGCATTTCGATCTGCTTCAGTTTTTCAAAGTAAATATCAAAAATACCCCAATTATAGATTTTTGGAATGTACCCACACCTCAGCTACCAAATTGTGCAATGCTTTCCACAATATCAGAATTCTGGACGCAGGCCTTCCTGGAATGTCACCAGATTTTCAAAAAAACTAAAAAACAAAAGTATGTTTCAGTTAGAAAATCATCCTAAACCCTCCTTGGATGAGTAAAATAAGCCACTTAATATCAAATCTCCTAAATGTACTTAATCAAAAGGTAGCTACATGCTGTGGTATATACTAGAGAGGGCCACCACGAGACTGAAGTGAATCAATGCATAAGTGCATTACACTTCATTTCAAAGGAGAAAATAACTCTTGGAGTAGGCCGCACATGGAATTTTAATAAAATCAGAAAAATACTTTATTCAAACATCCAAAAACAAGCAGAACGCCACCAAATGCTGCTGGACGGGACACAGGCAACACCTGTGTCGATCCTGTCCAGCCTAGGAGTGTTGGCGTTCTGCTTGTGGTCTATTTTTTAGATGTTTGAATACAGTATTTTTTCTGATTTTATTACATTCCGTGTGCTGGCTTCTCCAAGTGGTATTTTCTCCTTAGATTATATACCGTTTTTGGTCGGACGGTGACAGGGCGTTTGGGCGCCACTGAACATGCGGGGTTGAAGCTCCCGTAAGTATACTCCTGACTAACTATTTTGTTTTATAACACATTAGTTTGAAAACTGAATCTGTTTGAAATATATATTTTTGGAAGTACAATCAGCTACCAAATATGCGAACATCATGGTTTTAGCAATTTTCTGGAGAAAATTAATGAAAAACCATGATTCAAAGCTAGAAAATCTGCCCATGACAAGTTAAAAAAACAATAAATATCAATCTTCCAAGTTCTTGAATCAAATGGTATGCTATAAGCATGGGTGCACACCAAGACATGGCAAGTAATAAACTTAAATCCGAGTCAATGCAGAAAAATTCCTTGCATGTGTAATTGAGGCTTAGTTTTCCTTGAAATTGGTGTACCAATAACAAACTTTACTTTGACCATTACCCGAAACTTGACGCAACTTGGAGAATGCAGATTGTGTCTATATGTAGTTTTAGGGTGTAATTTTTTTTTGTTTCACTTTAAAAATATTTTCCATTCTCAAAGATGATCAGATCATCTTGAGGAATGGTAGCAACTTGAAATACGGCATAAATGCCTGCTTTCCATGTTCAATTCCGAGCTGAAAATTTGCTTTTTTTTTCATTCATTGGCAATATTTAGTATGAGAAGAGAGAGGTGTTCACCAAGTTTGATTTCTGCTGCCATTTTTTTTTCCAACTTGCAAAATACTCTTATTTGAGTGGAAATACTAAAGCAAGCAGGCAGCACAGTGTTACAGTGTAAACTGTGATCAAAATAAGTCTGTAGGTTGACTCATATTTATTACATTATCTGCAGAGCAAACGCAGCACATATTTTCTGTACCTATGTGGTACAGTATCAAAAGAACTTTGCAAAATCCTTGTCCCCACACCCACTGCTGTGCCATGGTCTAAATTTGTATACACTTAAAAGAAAGCAGGTTTGTTTTTAAATCTCTGTGGTCCAAAAATGATTTGGGTAAATTTGACAGAATTGGTTTCCTGATATTTTTGCAATTTACTTTTCTTTTTCTTTTTTTTACATTTTTTTTGAACATCTTTGCATTTCTGGTGTTATATGGTAGCAGCATCACCAGATCCCCTGCCTTTTCCTGCTCGAAACCATGTGACATCTCTGCCCTCTGTCTCCTCCTCTTCTTGCAAGCCCTCCCTGGCGCCTCCCACTCAATGGCCCCATGGCCCCTCCACTTGCAGGTCTTGCTCTACTCAACTCTACTCTTTATTTTAATTGAAAAAAATATGATGAGTCTTTATCTCACTACTTGTTTTGATGGCTACTATTTTATAAGGAAGACACTGTTTAGCTGGTATTTTGTCAATGTCTTGCTTATTTTTCTTTTTCGATTTAACATAAAAATCTCATCTCTTCTGACACATACACTACACTAATCTTTCAGAGACCTGCATTCATGTGTACTGTTTAGTATGACTAACTACATTCCTCCTCCTGGCAGGCAGGATTTGGGGGTGCATCCTTCGATTTGGCAAGAAACATCAAATACTTTCTCTCCCTTATTTTTTACAGTTCCTGCTGGGCAAAATAGGCTAATCTATTCTCCCCCTTCTCGTTGTTGAGTCAGCGTTTTTATGAGTAGACTAAAGCTAGGTACACACAGCACAGATTTCTGAAAGATGACAGACAGGATCTGCAAGATCCTATCTGCCATCTTTCAAAGATCTGCATACCACAGTCCCGACTCGTTCTCCCTATGAACTTCATAAGAGAACGCTCGGGCTGTGTGTTTCCATCAGCCGCGCTAGACTCTTCATAGGGAGTCTAGCGGCGGCAGATGGAAATTTACGCCCTTTCCCGAACAAGCGTACGCCGACCCGATCGTCGGCGGCCGCTCGCTCGTTCGGGAAACGAGCATACACACATAACGATAACCCCGATACCGCGGATCCGACTATCGGGGCCTTTATCGTTACTGTGTGTACCCAGCTTAACTAGTAATACACACACATAATGTGTATTGGAAGTTGAATATCGACATACGTCCATCCTTTTTAAAGTACTGCCCATTATCTATCAAGGTTCAAAAACCTTCAAATAGTCAAACAAAGAACCTACCTCTAAAGATATATAATTAATAGATTAGAAACAGCTAGAGGCAAAAATTGGCTAGTAAAACTTATATTTATTGTGTCTATTAAAAGAATTATCAAATAGTAACTTCGCAGAATAGAAATAGTAATACAATAAGTGTGCAAATACTCTTGTACTAAATACATGTAGGTATCACATGCTTATACCCACCTATGCATATAAATATATATGACCGTATATCTCGTTATAAGCTAGGTTTTCAGGCTTTAAAAATAGCCTGAAAACACCTTAACTCGGCTTATACTCTCATCAAGAAAAACTCACCCACCGGCTACCGCCACCTGATCTGATGGCTGACGTCACTATTGGCGACGGTCTCTTACTGCCCCGGCGCCGATTAGTGACGTCAGCCTGCTGCCGGGCATATCTGTGCAGGTACTGAGCGTGGCGGCAGACTGATTGTGAGGCAGAGGTGAGATGTAGAGCGAGAGGCCAGCTGAATACTGTATTAACAGTAAGTCTCTTAGGTTATCTTGTGGGGGGGGGGCTTTTTTTTTTATGGGTACAATGCTTGCAGATGGTTTGCAATGAAATTATATACCTGAGTACCTAGACTTACTGTCCACTTTAGATGTTTGGAACTACAACTCCCAGCTAATAAAGCATGCTGGGAGTTTGTAGTTTCCAAACAACTAAGTTGCCTAGAAATTGTTGGTCACTGTATGAGATTACCACTGTCCGTTTAAAGGACAACTAATGCCTCAGAACAATACAGGAACAAAGGCAGTAGTGGTCTATTTTCTACCCTCGACTTATCTACTCGAGTCAACCACTTTGTACTCATTTTTTAGGAAAAATGTGTGCCTCGACTTATACTCGGATCAACTTATATTCGAGTATATACGGTATGTCTCCCACCAAACCCTATATACTGATCAGTCAAAGTCACGTTTTGTCTGTGCATGGACATTCAGACCTAAGCAGAGTACAGGGTAAAAGTCAACGGAACAGTGCCACAGCTTCCAATAATCAGGGAAGAAGAAATCGTAGGTGGGGCACCTATTGTTACTCTGCTTAGGTCCTGACTGTCCATGCACGACGACACTGACTTTGACTGATCATTATGATAGGGTTGGTGGGAGACCTACATATATATTTATATGCTAGGTGGGTATAAGCATGTGATACCTACTGTATTATGTACAAGAGTATTTGCAGGCATATTAGGGGTGGACGTTTACTTTTTAGCAAAGGAGGTCAACTTAATTCACCTTTTGGACTTATGATGTGTTTATAATTGGCAAGGTTTACCGCAGAAATTTCAACATTTCTTGCTTATTTTTTTGACTGCTTTGGTATATCCCTTCCCATGAAGAAGTTTCCTGACACACCTTTCATGGTCACATTTACCAGATGACTCCTAACTTTCATGTGCTTTTTACTTTGTTCTTTTGTTTTTGTCTTTCAAAACAGCTTTTTATTTAAGACAAGGTAAGACCAAGGTGAAGAGGGAAGGTGATTTTGTACTTGTACAGTGTTTTGTGTGCCAAAATCTTATTAAATCAGATTGTTTCAAGAATATAAAATTACAGAGGCATATAGGTTAGAGTCCCCATTGAATAAAATGAAAACAAAAACTGTTACTCATTTTTTCCATACCGTTTTAATAATAAAAACACCACAATATTAAGCATTTCTAAGCCAGCTCTTGGTCAAGGAAGGGTTAGAAGTGACTTCCTGCAGGCATGTGTCTATTTAGATTAAAACAATAAATGACTTTCCTTTCTAAATTCCTACCGTATATACTCGAGTATAAACCATCCCGAGTAAAACCGAGGTACCTAGTTTTAGGTACAAAGAAGGAAAACCAACATTGACTCGTTATAACCGAGGGGGTAGTAGTTTGCCACTAAAGATGTTTTGGAAACTACAACTCCAGCATGCTTTATTGCTGGGAGTTGTAGTTTTTCAAACAACTAAAGTGCCTAGAAATTGTTGTCACTGATGAGATTACCACTGTCTGTTTAAAGGACAACTAATGCCTCAGAACAATACAGGAACGAAGGCAGTAGTGTCATATTTCTACCTCGACTTATACTCGATCAACCACTTTGTACTCATTTTTAGGAAAAATGTGTGCCTGACTTATACTCGGATCAACTTATATTCGAGTATATACGGTATGTCCCCCCCACCAACCCTATCATACTGATCAGTCAAAGTCACGGTTGTCTGTGCATGGACATTCAGGACCTAAGCAGAGTAACAGGGTAAAAGTCAACGGAACAGTGCCACAGCTCCAATAATCAGGGAAGAAGAAATCGTAGGTGGGGCACCTATTGTTACTCTGCTTAGGTCCGACTGTCCATGCACGGACGACACTGACTTTGACTGATCAGTTATGATAGGGTTGGTGGGAGACCTACATATTATTTATATGCTTAGGTGGGTATAAGCATGTGATACCTACATGTATTATGTACAGAGTATTTGCAGGCATATTTAGGGGTGGCCGTTTACTTTTGCAAAGGAGGTCAACTTAATTCACCTTTTGGACTTTGATGTGTTTTATAATTGGCAAGGTTTACGCAGAAATTTCAACATTTCTTGCTTATTTTTTGACTGCTTGGTATACCCTTCCCAATGATGAAGTTTCCTGACAACCTTTCATGGTCACATTTACCAGGATGACTCTAACTTTCATGTGCTTTTTATTCTTTGGTTCTTTTGTTTTTGTCTTTCAACAGCTTTTATTTAAGACAAGTAAGACCAAGGTGAAGAGGGGAAGGTGATTTTGTACTTGTACAGTGTTTTTTGTCCAAAATCTTATAAATCAGATTGTTTCAAGAATAAAATTACAAGAGGCATATGGTTAGAGGTACCCATGTGAAATAAAATGAAAACAAAAACTGTTACTCATTTTTCCATATCCGTTTTAAAAAAACCCACAAGTTAAGCATTTCTAAGCCAGCTCTTGGTCAAAAGGAAGGGTTAGAAGTGACTTCCTGCAGGCATGTGTCTATTTAGATTAAAACAATAATGACTTTCCTTTCTAAATTCCTACCGTATATACTCGAGTATAAACCATCCCGAGTATAAACCGAGGTAACCTAGTTTTAGGTACAAAAAAGGAAACCACATTGACTCGAGTATAAACCGAGGGGGTATATTTTGCCCACTAAAGATGTTTGGAAACTACAACTCCCAGCATGCTTTATTGCTGGGAGTTGTAGTTTTCAAACATCTTAGTTGCAAATACTTACAAAAGAGTAAAACCTTCTTTATTTGTGCATACTTATGCACAATATAGGAGGATTACCCCTATTTGCAAGTATTTGCCACTTAAAGATGTTAAAACTACAACCCCCACGAATAAAGCATGCTGGGAGTTGTAGTTTCAAACATCTTAAGTGGCAAATACTTGCAAATAGGGGTAAATCCTCCTTTATTTGTGCATACTGTATGCACAAATATAGAAGGATTTACCCCTATTGCAAGTATTTGCCACTTAAGATGTTTGAAAACTACAACCCCCACGAATAAAGCATGCTGGGTTGTAGTTTTCAAACATCTTAGTGGCAAATATTGCAAATAGGGGTAAATCCTCCTATATTTGTGCATACAGTATATGCACAAATAAAGAAGTTTTTACTCTTATTTTAAGTATTTGCCACTTGTGTCCCGTGTAAAAAAGTTTCTCCTACCTTGTCCGGCAGCCGCACGATCCGCATCCTCGATCCACACTCTGCGCATCCGGATGAGTCACTACCAGACGCCTCTCACTTTGCGGCGCCAGGTAGTGACATCATCCGGATGCGCAGAGGCTGTGAAGCGAGGATGTATCGCGCGGCCGGCGGACAAGTAGGAGATAGGCTGACTCGAGTATAAACCGAGGTAGATTTTCAGGCTTTTTATTAAAGCCTGAAAACCTCGTTTATACTCGAGTATATAGTAAGTTTTCTGGGCTGAAAGTGTTTAGGCTGAATTTCTTCTGTAATTGGAATTTTTTTTCATATGCCAGTTACTTTGTTTCTCAGTATCAAAGGAGTACAGTGAGTTCAAACGTCAGCAGCTGGATCTGATATGATTTGAAGAGTGTGGAGAACCAAATGAGATATGCTCAGATACAACTGACGACAAGCTTAAAAAGACCAATGTCTTCAATGCTACTTTTCACATCTGGTACATTTTTTATTATTGGTTTATTTGCAGACTCGGCTGGGAAAGCATTTTAAGGATATCTGTTTATTCAATTAGATCAACTGGACTTGAAGTTTAGTTCTTGAAGTCGTTTCGCTAGTCATCCGACTGGCTTTCTCAATTCAGAATGACTTGTACAAGAATCTGTGGCAATTGTACCCTGGAAATCCTAAAGCATATCACAGCCAAGTGTTAAGGGCGTGATTGGATAGTGGCTAAGAGGTGTTATAGGAACCCCAGAATAAGGTGTCAAAACAGCATTGTACATATCAGACAGTTTGTGTCGAACCCCCCCACCTCTATTTAGGCTTGATTTCTTTATTTTCACATAAATGGCCTCCTTAACACCTCTCTCTGAACCAGTCACGTCCTTTGCCAATATGTTAACATTCAATCTTCAAAGGTATGTCCTTTTATCCTTAAGATGCAGGTACACGGCTGAGTCCTGACCCGAGGAATTGCCTCTTGTGCTGGGCCATACGTTGATGCAGTTGCTGTTTGTTCTCCCCCACATAAAATCAGAGCATTCTTCACTGCACATGCGTATTGATGTCCGCTTATCTGTGTTTCGGTATTGGGGCCTTTCGGATGTACCAATTGCTGCCTCAGTGTGTTGTTCGGTTTAAAGCAGACAGGGATACAGTGTACAGGGCTAAACTTCAAGTCCAGTTGATCTAATTGAATACAACAGATATCCTTAAAATGCTTTCCCAGCCGAGTCTGCAAATAAACCAATATATTAAAAAATGTACCAGATGTGAAAAGTAGCATTGAAGACATTGGTCTTTTTAAGCTTGTCCAGTTGTATCTGAGCATATCTCATTTGGTTCTCCACACTCTTCAAATCATCATCCAGATCCAGCTGCTGACGTTTGAACTCACTGTACTCCTTTTGATACCTTGAGAAACAAAGTAACTGGCATATGAAAAAAAGATTCCAATTACAGAAGAAATTCAGCCTAAACACTTTCAGCCCAGAAAACTTACCGTATATACTCGAGTATAAACAGAGGTTTTCAGGCTTTAATAAAAGCCTGAAAATCTTACCTCGGTTTATACTCGAGTCAATCTCCTACTTTGCTCGCCGGCCGCGCGATCCACATCCTCGCTTCACCAGCCTCTGCGCATCCGGATGATGTCACTACCTGGCGCGCAAGTGAGAGGCGGTCTGGTAGTGACATCATCCGGATGCGCAGAGGCTGTGGATCGAGGATGCGGATCGTCGGCTGCCGGACAAGGTAGGAGAAACTTTTTTTACACAGGGACACAAGTGGCAAATACTAAAAATAAGAGTAAAACCTTCTATTTGTGCATACTGTATGCACAAATATAGGAGGATTTACCCCTATTTGCAAGTATTTGCCACTTAAGAGGTTTGAAAAATACAACTCCCAGCATGCTTTATTGGGGGTGTAGTTTTCAAATCTTAAGTGGCAAATACTTGCAAATAGGGGTAATCCTTCTATATTTGTGCATACAGTATGCACAAATAAAGGAGGATTTACCCCTATTTGCAAGTATTTGCCACTTAAGATGTTTGAAAACTACAACTCCCAGCATGCTTTTTCGTGGGGGTTGTAGTTTTCACAACATCTAAGTGGCAAATACTTGCAAATAGGGGTAAATCCTCTATTTGTGCTACAGTATGCACAAATAAAGAAGGTTTTACTCTTATTTTGTAAGTATTTGCAACTAAGATGTTTGAAAAACTACAACTCCCAGCAATAAAGCATGCTGGGAGTTGTAGTTCCAAACATCTTTGTGGCAAATACTACACCCTCGGTTTATACTCGAGTCAATGTGGTTTTCCTTCTTTTGTACCTAAAACTAGGTACCTCGGTTATACTCGGGATGGTTTATACTCGAGTTATACGGTAGGAATTTAGAAAGGAAAGATTTATTGTTTTAATCTAAATAGACACATGCCTGCAGGAAGTACTTCTAACCCTTCCTTTTGACCAAGAGCTGGCTTAGAAATGCTTAAATTGGGTGTTTTTTATTTAAAAACGGTATGGAAAATAGAGTAACAGTTTTTGTTTTCATTTTATTTCACATGGGTACCTCTAACCTATAGCCTCTGTAATTTTATTCTTGAAACAATCTGATTTAAGATTTTGGCACACAAAACACTGTACAAGTACAAAATCACCTTCCCCTCTTCAACTTGGTCTTACCTGTCTAAATAAAAAGCTGTTGAAAGACAAAACAAAAGAACAAAGTAAAAAGCACATGAAAGTTAGGAGTCATTCTGGTAAATGTGACCATGAAAGGTTGTCAGGAAACTTCATTCATGGGAAGGGATTATACCAAAGCAGTCAAAAAATAAGCGAAATGTTGAAATTTCTGCGTAAACCTTGCCAATTATAAACACATCATAGTCCAAAAGGTGAATTAAGTTGACCTCCTTTGTCTAAAAGTAAACGTCCACCCCTAAATATGCCTGCAAATACTCTTGTACATAATACAGTAGGTATCACATGCTTATACCCACCAAGCATATAAATATATATGTAGGTCTCCCACCAACCCTATAAACTGATCAGTCCAAGTCAGTGTCGTCCGTGCATGGACAGTCAGGACCTAAGCAGAGTAACAATAGGTGCCCCACCTACGATTTCTTCTTCCCTGATTATTGGAAGCTGTGGCACTGTTCCGTTGACTTTTACCCTGTTACTCTGCTTAGGTCCTGAATGTCCATGCACAGACAACCGTGACTTTGACTGATCAGTATGATAGGGTTGGTGGGGAGACATACCGTATATACTCGAATATAGTTGTACGAGTATAAGTCGAGGCACAACATTTTTCCTAAAAAATGGTACAAAGTGGTTGACTCGATATAAGTCGAGGTAGAAAATATGACCACTACTGCCTTCTGTTCCTGTATTGTCTGAGGCATTAGTTGTCCTTTAAACGGACAGTGGTAATCTCATACAGGTGACCAACTTCTAGGCACTTAGTGTTGAACTTTAATTTTTTTTTTTTTATGTGTTTTTTTCTTTTGTTTTGTTTTTTTTCCCTTCATATTTTTTTTTAGGAAACCTTTGCAAAGCAAAGTAGATGGGTGTCTCGAGATTAATCCCACCTGCTAGGTATAGTAATATGGGTTTTTTTTAATAAATACTCACATTCAGTGTAGAACACTTTGCACTTATGTTTTCAATATGAACTATAATATTTAATTCGCTTTTTATCACAGCAGTTAAACCGGGTAATAGATTAGTGGAAGTCTTGATTGCCTATTTTTACAAATCTATTTACCCCCACCCCAGGAGATTGCTACAGAAGTGCAAAACGTTTTTACCTAATAGGAAGGCTTCTGATGGAGGACCATGGAAAATCTAGCAGAAGACTAAAAGTAAGATTTCACAATGAATAAACCCATATACCTGTAGGATTACATCAAGTTCACCAGAGCTAATTTACTTTGTTTTCGTTTTAGGTGACTGGAGATTTGTTTGATATTATGTCTGGACAAACCGATGTGGACCACCCTCTTTGTGAAGAATGCACAGATACCCTTTAGACCAGCTAGATACTCATTAAACATTACTGAGACAGAATGTCAGAACTACAAGTATGAAACCTTAAATATATTCTGTTTCAATGGTTTATGTCCACCCCCCTAACAAAAATGTAATATTTTGTAGGAAATGCCTGAAAACCTCAACCTCGCAAGGTTTAAATCACTGAAAGCTGTCACAGGAGTGTCTGCCGATCGAGCCCCTTCTGCTGTCTTCCGTACATAGAAAAGGCACGGAGGACAGGCGAAGGATGGTAAGTGCATTGAGGACACTTTCAGTTATTTTACCCTTTGCGAATTCAAGGTTTTCAGGCATATTACATTTTTGGTTAGGGGGTGGACATACCTTTTAATTAATTGTATTTTAATCATTGATTTGGTTGTAAATACCATACAAGTAACTGAAACAATATTGATTTGTGGTTGATAAAAGTATTCCAGTTCTTTCAGGTCGTTTAGGGCTATGTGCATGAGGGTTTTTGAATGTCCCTTTTAAACATATGTTGTTTACTAATGTAGAACAGACGTGGTTTCTAAGAATATAAACGAACATATTCTTAGATCAATGTAAGTTTGGTTAATTTTATAAATTTTTTCTAGGCGTGTCTAGAAATATTAAGCGAATGAATGAAGACAACCAAGAGAAATTGGAAGCCAAACTGAGGAGCTAGCAGGATGAGGAAAGACTGGTACAGGAATTAGAAGAGGTCGAGAGAAACCGTGACTTAGTGTGAGGAAATAGAGAGAGTTCGAAGAAGCAGAGAGACTTGAGTCAGAAAGAAGCTCAGTAAGTGATGTGTCCAAAGTTATTTGATAATAAATTTAAACCGTTTCTAACTAAAGAGAGCAAGATAAGAGGAGGGAGATAGGATGTCTTAGTGCAGCGGACACTAATTTATATAAAAAAGTTTTCATAAATTGCCCATTTTTTAAGGGCATGTCCACCCTTAAAATAAAACTGTAAATTGTCAATTACCTCCATCCAATTCCAACAGATTATTTGCACTTTATATCTGCATTGCTAACCAGATTGAAGTAATTATTGCCTCAATTTGGCCAGGTAAACTGGCCCCTCCCTCCATGCAGTCAATCAAGGCTTTGACAACTGACATCAAGCTAATTATCAACTTTCGTTTTACCTGCTGCCTCCTAGGCACATGCTTATGCAAAGCTCATTGAGCAGGGAGGAGCAGATACCTTTTGCCAGAAAGAAATAAAGTTATTCTAAATATTGGGTACAAATGATGGACTAAACAGTAGAATTTTTGATTTGCACTCATATAGTTTAGTGAAGTGTTGAGTATGAAAACTCACAGAATCAGTAGAAATTATATATCCTTTTTTTTTTTTTCTAGACACAATGTGACTTTCACGTAACAGTTTTGCAACTTATATCTGTTTGTATTCAATTAGAATGAAGTTTAGTTCTTGAAGACGTTTCGCTAGTCATCCGACTGGATTTCTCAATTCAGAATGACTTGTACAGGAATCTGTGGCAATTATGTACCCAGGAAAATACCAACACTTTGGCACTTTTGAATCATTCGAGCCTTGAATTCTAGCCTTTATATGAAAACTTTTTGTGGTCTTTGTAACTCTTACTTTAGTGTCCTTTAGCTAAACAATAGCACTTGGCACTTATTCTTGTGATTTTGATCCTCTTTAGGTACTTATACATTTTATCTGGCTTTTATTCTTTAGCCCTTTGTAGCAATTTAGATTACACGACCTCTTCCCCTTTGGTATCTGCTAGTTTTGCACTTGGCCACTTGCACTGCTATTAGTATCCTTCCATCTTCAATTTTCCTTATTGGTTGCCGTTTTACGTTATGGAGCCCCCCTAGCTCCTTGTCTTACACACTGTATATGATCCTCGCAGTCATTTCCCACAGTGCACTTTTTCTGTAGCTTGCTTGGGCCAGCTTGCTTCGGCACCTCTCTTCGGTTTTGGCACTTGTTTTCTTTAGGGGTTGATCCTTAGGGAGGGACGAGGGTGGGATAGGGTTGTGTATTTAAGCTTACCACCTCACGAGTGACTCTGTAATCCGGACGCCGGACGTTTACAATATGGCCGAAATGCGTTTGATTGTGTTTCCTCACGGATAAACTACCACAGTGTTTAAAATCCCCGTGTGCTCCAACTCGATATATTATAGTATATATATATATATTTAGCTAATTAAACTACATTTAGCGGAAGTGCTACTGATTTGGTCAAACATCTATACAAACATAGAAAGAATCAATGCACATTCCAGGCCCCATACAATATAATATATATATATATATCTCCCACCTTTCTGTCAAGGGAGCGCCCCCCCATCCCCGAGACAAAACAACCATTTGAAGAATTTCACACCAAATGCAAAAGGCCTTCAACTGTCATTGTATGATTCTACCAAAATTAAATAAAATATCCCCACAAATTAGAGAGATTTTTTAGAAGCTACATACCCTAATGACACGCTGTTAATCAAATTGAAATTTTTGCATATTTCCTTTTTTCCTTCAAAACCCAAATCATTGACAAAATCAAAATAAAATTCACACAAAGTTGTAGGGGGAACAAAAAGCCTATGAAACCTAACCCCAGTCACCGCATTTTGTACTGCTTTCTGATTTTCAAAGTAAACATCCCCAATTTAAATTTTTTTTAAAAAGTGTCTACATACAAGCAAATTCTGCATGCAATCCTTCATGCAATTGGCTTTTGGCACATTTTCTGAAAGAATAATTAAAAACATGATTCAAAATTAGAAAATCCTGTCAAAAGTCCTAAATCGAATGATATGTGACATGCTATGATGTTCACCGGGATTTGGCCAGGAAACAGCCCTGAAAGGACTAAATGCATAACTTTTGGCTTTGCTATGAGCAGTATGTCTGTATTTGTTTTAGGCTAAACACCAATTTACCCTGGAAACAACTAAACAACTATATATTAATGGAACCTACACACATTCACCTACAGTGCATTCCTTCATACATACGTGCAGAATTCGCACCGGTTTTTTTTTTTTTGTAAAGATAAAGTTTGCCCAAAATCTGTAAAAAGTGCAATACAGAAGATTCTAACTTTGAAACTTCTAGAGAAAATAAAGTGCCTGCTAAATATTGATCTCCATATGTCGTAATCAAATGGTATGCCACATGCATGGGTGTATACTGACACTACCAGTAACGCCGTGAATGGAACCAATGCAAAGGGAAATGACACCAAGCTTTACAGCTTTCAAACTAATCACCCCCAATCTCAAAAATACCCCCCACAAACAATATTTTTGGAAATTACAAAGCTTCAGCTCCAAATGGTGCCATTTTGTGATGCATACAAGTAAAAACCTGGATGCAGTCCTTCATGGAATTCACAAAGGCATGTTTCAAAGTCAGGAAATCATACCTAACTCCCACGATAAGTAAAAAAACCAACAAAATAAACACCTAAATCTCAATTTCCCAAGTGTCCTGAATCAACGGTATGCTTCATGTGTTTTTTTTATACTCGCACAAATCTCAAATACCCCTCCCAAACTATATATTTTTGGAACCAACACACCCCTCAGCTACAAGATGTTATGTATGTATGTTATTTTATTTATAAAGCGCCACTTGGGTACACAGCACTAAATACAATTTCATACTTGGTTAAAAAAGCAATATATATAAATTATGTATGAATTGATATAAGTGCAACAAGCCTTGACACATTGGAATGAGATCCCTGTCCCGAAGAGCTTAAAATTGAGTGGGAAGGGACAACTACAGATAGAAGTTGGGGGTGGGATACAAGTGCTTAAAAGTTCTAACACATTTGTTGTGCTGATGCTCAGAAAGGTAGGAACAGTCTAGATTTGAAAGCATTAATGGATGTCACCAGGCGAAGCGAGAGAGGGAGAGAGTTCCAAAGGTAAGGGAGCAGCAAGAGAGAATGATTTAGGTGGGAGGCAGCAGTGTTTGTGGAGAAGATTTCCTTGAGAGGAACGGAGGGCACGGCCTGGAACATAAGGGACCAGAGAGAAGATAAGTAGGGATGTGCTGTAGAGCAAGGGATTTAAAGGTTAAATAGCAGGGTATTGAATATGATTCTTTGTTTGATGGGAAGCCAAACTATGGACTGAAGTATCTGGGTTGCAGAGACGAGATATCCAAGCTGCCGATTTACGATAGACTGGAATGAGAGCCGGGAGTCCAAGTATTAATGTTACAGCAGTCAATACTGGAGATTATAAGGGCATGGATGAGCATTTCGGTAGTGGACAGAGAGAAAAAGGGTGGATCTTGGCAATATTGCGAAAGAGAAAATGACAGGTCCTAGAGATATTGTTAATGTGATGATTGAAGGAAGAGAGGAGTCAAAAATCACTCCAAGGCAGCATGATTCAACTGGGTTAATGACCATATGTCAATAGAGATGGAGACGTGGACTAGGTCCCTTTTTAGGGGCAATGATTATTCCGTTTTAGAAAGATTGACTTAAGGTGGCGGTGTGCCATCCAGGAAGAGGAGAGAGCAGACATTTAGAGATTTCGGATTGAACTTCAGGGGTTAGTGTGGGGTGGAGAAAGTAAAAGTAAATGGGGTATCATTAGCAATAAGTATACTTAAAGCCCAAAGAACTGATTATTCTCCCAGAGATATAGTGTAGAGGGAGAAACACAAGGGTCCTAAAACCAAGCCCTGAGGACCCCACACTAAGCGGAACAGGAAAGGAAGTCATATTAGCAACAGAGACAGAGAAAGATCTGTTAGAGGGATAGGAAGAAGGCCCGCTGCAGCTTGATTTGAGATACCCAGAGAAAATAGTTTGCATAAAGAAGAGTTGGTCCACAATATCAAAGGCAGCCAATCAAGCAGGTCAAGGAGAATAGGACAGAGAACTGTCCTTTGACTTTGGCACTTTTAGGTCATTTGAGACTTTGCAGAGGGCTGTTTCATTGTTAATGACCCAGTCGGAATCCTGATGCAACGGGTCCAATAAGTTATATCATGGAGGTATTTAGTAAGTGTGGGTAAGACGAGACGTTCTAAGAGTTTTGTTCAAACGGTAAAAGAGAGAGACAGTAGGGTCCAAGCGGGTTTTTTAAGAGAGGCTTGACACACATGTTTTAAGGCAGCAGGAAAAATCCCAGAGGTCAGGGAGGAATTAAAAATGTGAGCAAGAGCGGGGAAAGGATTTAGTGCTGTTGTTTTATACATACGAGCAGAAATCTGAATGTAGTGCTTCATAAAATGTGCTTTAAAGATTTGTGAATTAAATGAAAAGCATGTTTTAAAGTTAGAAACCCTAACTCCCATGACAAGTAAAAAAACACCTAAATATCAATCTCCCAAATGTCCTGAACTAACCTTGAAGAACCATTGCATAAGGACAGTTCACCACCAATTTAGTTCTCTGCATTTCGATCTGCTTCAGTTTTTCAAAGTAAATATCAAAAATCCCCCAATTATAGATTTTTGGAATGTACCACACCTCAGCTACCAAATTGTGCAATGCTTTCCACAATATCAGAATTCTGGACGCAGGCCTTCCTGGAATGTCACCAGATTTTCAAAAAAACTAAAAAACAAAAGTATGTTTCACAGTTAGAAAATCATACCTAAACCCCTTGGATGAGTAAAATAGCCACTTAATATCAAATCTCCTAATGTACTTAATCAAAAGGTAGCTACATGCTGTGGTTATATACTAGAGAGGGCCACCACCGAGACCTGAAGTGAATCAATGCATAAGTGCATTACACTTCATTTCAAAGGAGAAAATAACTCTTGGAGTAGGCCGCACATGGAATTTTAAAATCAGAAAATACTTTATTCAAACATCCAAAAACAAGCAGAACGCCACAATGCTAGCTGGACGGGACACAGGCAACACCTGTGTCGATCCTGTCCAGCTAGGAGTGTTGGCGTTCTGCTTGTGGTCTATTTTTTAGATGTTTGAATACAGTATTTTTCTGATTTTATTACATTCCGTGTGCTGGCTTCTCCAGTGGTATTTTCTCCTTAGATTATATACCGTTTTTGGTCGGACGTGACAGGGCGTTTGGGCGCCACTGAACATGCGGGGTTGAAGCTCCCGTAAGTATACTCCTGACTACTATTTTGTTTTAACACATTAGTTTGAAAAACTGAAATCTGTTTGAAATATATATTTTTGGAAGGTACAATCAGCTACCAAATATGCGAACATCATGGTTTTAGCAGATTTTCTGGAGAAAATTAATGAAAAACATGATTCAAAGCTAGAAAATCTTGCCCATGACAAGTTAAAAAAACAATAAATATCAATCTTCCAAGTCTTGAATCAAATGGTATGCTATAAGCATGGGTGCACACCAAGACATGGCAATTGTAATAAACTTAAATCCGGTCAATGCAGAAAATTCCTTGCATGTGTAATTGAGGCTTAGTTTTCCTTGAATTGGTGTACCAATAATCAAACTTTACTTTGACCATTACCCGGAAACTTGACGCAACTTGGAGAATGCAGATTGTGTCATTATGTAGTTTTAGGGTGTAATTTTTTTTGTTTCACTTTAAAATATTTTCCATTCTCAAGATGATCAGATCATCTTGAGGAATGGTAGCAACCTTGAAATACGGCATAAATGCTGCTTTCCATGTTCAATTCCGAGCTGAAAATTTGCTTTTTTTTTCATTCATTGGCAAATATTTAGTATGAGAAAGAGAGGTGTTCACCAAGTATTGATTTCTGCTGCCATTTTTTTTTCCAACTTGCAAAATACTCTTATTTGAGTGGAAATACTAAAGCAAGCAGGCAGCAGTGTACAGTGTAAACTGTGATCAAAATAAGTCTGTTAGGTGACTCATATTTATTACATTATCTGCAGAGCAAACGCAGCACAATATTTCTGTACCTATGTGGTACAGTATCAAAGACTTTGCAAAATCCTTGTCCACCACACCCCTGCTGTGCCATGGTCTAAATTGTATACACTTAAAAGAAAGCAGGTTTGTTTTTAAATCTCTGTGGTCCAAAATGATTTGGGTAAATTGACAGAATTGGTTTCCTGATTATTTTTGCAATTTACTTTTCTTTTCTTTTTTTTTACATTTTTTTGAACATCTTTGCATTTCTGTGTGTTATATGGTAGCAGCATCACCAGATCCCCTGCACTTCCTCTCGAAACCATGTGACATCTCTGCCCTCTGTCTCCTCCTCTTCTTGCAAGCCCTCCTGGCGCCTCCCACTCAATAGGCCCCATGGCCCCTCCACTTGCAGGTCTTGCTCTACTCAACTCTACTCTTTATTTTAATTGAAAAAAATATGATGAGTCTTTATCTCACTACTTGTTTTGATGGCTACTATTTTATAAGGAAGACACTGTTTAGCTGGTATTTTGTCAATGTCTTGCTTATTTTCTTTTTCGATTTAACATAAAAATCTCATCTCTCTGACACATACACTACAATAATCTTGTCAAGCCTGCATTCATGTGTACTGTTTAGTATGACTAACTAACATTCTCCTCCTGGCAGGCAGGATTGGGGGTGCATACCCTTCGATTTGGCAAGAAACATCAAATACTTTCTCCCCTATTTTTTACAGTTCCTGCTGGGCAAAATAGGCTAATCTATTCTCCCCCTTCTCGTTGTTGAGCAGCGTTTTTATGAGTAGACTAAAGCTAGGTACACACAGCACAGATTTCTGAAAGATGACAGACAGGATCTGCAAGATCTATCTGCCATCTTTCAAAGATCTGCATACCCACAGTCCCGATCGTTCTCCCTATAACTTCATAAGGAGAACGCTCGGGCTGTGTGTTTCCATCAGCCGCGCTAGACTCTTCATAGGGAGTCTAGCGCGGCAGATGGAAATTTACGCCCTTTCCCGAACAAGCGTACGCCACCCGATCGTCGGCGGCCGCTCGCTCGTTCGGGAAACGAGCATACACACATAACGATAACCCCGATACCGCGGATCCGACAGTATCGGGGCTTTATCGTTACTGTGTGTACCCAGCTTAACTAGGTATATACAACACACATAATGTGTATTGAAGTTGAATATCGACATACGTCCATCCTTTTTAAAGTACTGCCCATTATCTATCAAGGTTCAAAAACCTTCAAATAGTCAACAAAGAACCTACCTCTAAAGATATATATAATAGATTAGAAACAGCTAGAGGCAAAATTGGCTAGTAAAACTTATATTTATTGTGTCTATTAAAAGAATTATCAAATAGTAACTTCGCAGAATAGAAATAGTAATACAATAAGTGTGCAAATACTCTTGTACTAAATACATGTAGGTATCACATGCTTATACCCACCTATGCATATAAATATATATGACCGTATATCTCGTTATAAGCTGAGGTTTTCAGGCTTTAAAAATAGCCTGAAAACCTTAACTCGGCTTATACTCTCATCAAGAGAAAACTCACCCGATCCGGCTACCGCCACCTGATCTGATGGCTGACGTCACTATTGGCGACGGTCTCTTACTGCCGGCGCCGATTAGTGACGTCAGCCTGCTGCCGGGCATATCTGTGCAGGTACTGAGCGTGCGGCAGACTGATTGTGAGGCAAGGTGAGATGTAGAGCGAGAGGCAGCTGAATACTGTATTAACAGTAAGTCCTCTTAGGTTATCTGTGGGGGGGGGGCTTTTTTTTTTATGGGTACAATGCTTGCAGATGGTTTGCAATGGAAATTATTACCTGAGTACCTAGACTTACTGTCCCACTTTAGATGTTTGGAAACTACAACTCCCAGCTAATAAAGCATGCTGGGAGTTGTAGTTTCCAAACAACTAAGTGCCTAGAAATTGTTGGTCACTGTATGAGATTACCACTGTCCTTTAAAGGACAACTAATGCCTCAGAACAATACAGGAACAAGGCAGTAGTGGTCATATTTTCTACCCTCGACTTATCTACGAGTCAACCACTTTGTACTCATTTTTTAGGAAAAATGTGTGCCTCGACTTATACTCGGATCAACTTATATTCGAGTATATACGGTATGTCTCCCACCAACCCTATATACTGATCAGTCAAAGTCACGTTGTCTGTGCATGGACATTCAGACCTAAGCAGAGTAACAGGGTAAAAGTCAACGGAACAGTGCCACAGCTTCCAATACTCAGGGAAGAAGAAATCGTAGGTGGGGCACCTATTGTTACTCTGCTTAGGTCCTGACTGTCCATGCACGACGACACTGACTTGACTGATCATATGATAGGGTTGGTGGGAGACCTACATATATATTTATATGCTAGGTGGGTATAAGCATGTGATACCTACATGTAATTGTACAAGAGTATTTGCAGGCATATTTAGGGTGGACGTTTACTTTTTAGCAAAGGAGGCAACTTAATTCACCTTTTGGACTTATGATGTGTTTATAATTGCAAGGTTTACAGCAGAAATTTCAACATTTCTTGCTTATTTTTTGACTGCTTTGGTATATCCCTTCCCATGAAGGAAGTTTCCTGACAACCTTTCATGGTCACATTTACCAGGATGACTCCTAACTTTCATGTGCTTTTTACTTTGTTCTTTTGTTTTTGTCTTTCAACAGCTTTTTATTTAAGACAAGGTAAGACCAAGGTGAAGAGGAAGGTGATTTTGTACTTGTACAGTGTTTTGTGTGCCAAAATCTTATT
Source organism: Hymenochirus boettgeri (assembly GCA_019447015.1). Classification (NCBI taxonomy): domain Eukaryota; kingdom Metazoa; phylum Chordata; class Amphibia; order Anura; family Pipidae; genus Hymenochirus; species Hymenochirus boettgeri. Next base: position 50,596,485 of record CM033476.1, read on the forward strand.
AAATCAGATTGTTTCAAGAATATAAAATTACAGAGGCATATAGGTTAGAGTACCCATGTGAAATAAAATGAAAACAAAAACTGTTACTCATTTTTCCATACCGTTTTAATAAAAAAAACACCACAATATTAAGCATTTCTAAGCCAGCTCTTGGTCAAGGAAGGGTTAGAAGTGACTTCCTGCAGGCTGTGTCTATTTAGATTAAAACAATAAATGACTTTCCTTTCTAAATTCCTACCGTATATACTCGAGTATAAACCATCCCGAGTAAAACCGAGGTACCTAGTTTTAGGTCAAAAGAAGGAAAACCACATTGACTCGTTATAAACCGAGGGGGTAGTATTTGCCACTAAAGATGTTTGGAAACTACAACTCCAGCATGCTTTATTGCTGGGAGTTGTAGTTTTCAAACAACTAAAGTGCCTAGAAATTGTTGTCACTGATGAGATTACCACTGTCGTTTAAAGGACAACTAATGCCTCAGAACAATACAGGAACAGAAGGCAGTAGTGGTCATATTTCTACCTCGACTTATACTCGATCAACCACTTTGTACTCATTTTTAGGAAAAATGTGTGCCTGACTTATACTCGGATCAACTTATATTCGAGTATATACGGTATGTCTCCCCCACCAACCCTATCATACTGATCAGTCAAAGTCACGGTTGTCTGTGCATGGACATTCAGGACCTAAGCAGAGTAACAGGGTAAAAGTCAACGGAACAGTGCCACAGCTTCCAATAATCAGGGAAGAAGAAATCGTAGGTGGGGCACCTATTGTTACTCTGCTTAGGTCCGACTGTCCATGCACGGACGACACTGACTTTGACTGATCAGTATGATAGGGTTGGTGGGAGACCTACATATTATTTATATGCTTAGGTGGGTATAAGCATGTGATACCTACATGTATTATGTACAGAGTATTTGCGGCATATTTAGGGGTGGACGTTTACTTTTTGCAAAGGAGGTCAACTTAATTCACCTTTTGGACTTATGATGTGTTTATAATTGGCAAGGTTTACGCAGAAATTTCAACATTTTTGCTTATTTTTTGACTGCTTGGTATATCCCTTCCCATGATGAAGTTTCCTGACAACCTTTCATGGTCACATTTACCAGGATGACTCCTAACTTTCATGTGCTTTTTACTTTGTTCTTTTGTTTTTGTCTTCAACAGCTTTTATTTAAGACAAGTAAGACCAAGGTGAAGAGGGGAAGGTGATTTTGTACTTGTACAGTGTTTTTGTGCCAAAATCTTATTAAATCAGATTGTTTCAAGAATATAAAATTACAGAGGCATATGGTTGAGGTACCCATGTGAAATAAAATGAAAACAAAAACTGTTACTCATTTTTCCATACCGTTTTAAATAAAACACCACAATTAAGCATTTCTAAGCCAGCTCTTGGTCAAAAGGAAGGGTTAGAAGTGACTTCCTGCAGGCATGTGTCTATTTAGATTAAAACAATAATGACTTTCCTTTCTAAATTCCTACCGTATATACTCGAGTATAAACCATCCCGAGTATAAACCGAGGTACCTAGTTTTAGGTACAAAAAAGGAAAACCACATTGACTCGAGTATAAACCGAGGGGGTATTATTTGCCACTAAAGATGTTTGGAAACTACAACTCCCAGCATGCTTTATTGCTGGGAGTTGTAGTTTTCAAACATCTTAAGTTGCAAATACTTACAAATAGAGTAAAACCTTCTTTATTGTGCATACTGTATGCACAATATAGGAGGATTTACCCCTATTTGCAAGTATTTGCCACTTAAGAGTTTAAAACTACAACCCCCACGAATAAAGCATGCTGGGAGTTGTAGTTTCAAACATCTTAAGTGGCAAATACTTGCAAATAGGGGTAAATCCCCTTATTTGTGCATACTGTATGCACAAATATAGAAGGATTTACCCCTATTGCAAGTATTTGCCACTTAAGATGTTTGAAAACTACAACCCCCACGAATAAAGCATGCTGGGTTGTAGTTTTCAAACATCTTAAGTGGCAAATCTTGCAAATAGGGGTAAATCCTCCTATATTTGTGCATACAGTATCACAAATAAAGAGTTTTTACTCTTATTTTAAGTATTTGCCACTTGTGTCCCTGTGTAAAAAAAGTTTCTCCTACCTTGTCCGCAGCCGCACGATCCGCATCCTCATCCACAGCTCTGCGCATCCGGATGATGTCACTACCAGACGCCTCTCACTTTGCGGCGCCAGGTAGTGACATCATCCGGATGCGCAGAGGCTGTGAAGCGAGGATGTGATCGCGCGGCCGGCGGACAAGTAGGAGATAGGCTGACTCGAGTATAAACCGAGGTAGATTTTCAGGCTTTTTATTAAAGCCTGAAAACCTCTGTTTATACTCGAGTATATAGTAAGTTTTCTGGGCTGAAAGTGTTTAGGCTGAATTTCTTCTGTAATTGGAATTTTTTTTCATATGCCAGTTACTTTGTTTCTCAGTATCAAAAGGAGTACAGTTGAGTTCAAACGTCAGCAGCTGGATCTGATATGATTTGAAGAGTGTGGAGAACCAAATGAGATATGCTCAGATACAACTGGACAAGCTTAAAAAGACCAATGTCTTCAATGCTACTTTTCACATCTGGTACATTTTTTAATTATTGGTTTATTTGCAGACTCGGCTGGGAAAGCATTTTAAGGATATCTGTTTATTCAATTAGATCAACTGGACTTGAAGTTTAGTTCTTGAAGTCGTTTCGCTAGTCATCCGACTGGCTTTCTCAATTCAGAATGACTTGTACAAGAATCTGTGGCAATTGTACCCTGGAAATCCTAAAGCATATCACAGCCAAGTGTTAAGGGCGTGATTGGATAGTGGCTAAGAGGTGTTATAGGAACGCCCAGAATAAGGTGTCAAAACAGCATTGTACATATCAGACAGTTGTGTCGAACCCCCCCACCTCTATTTAGGCTTGATTTCTTTATTTTCACATAAATGGCCTCCTTAACACCTCTCTGAACCAGTCACGTCCTTTGCCAATATGTTAACATTACAATCTTCAAAGGTATGTCCTTTTATCCTTAAGATGCAGGTACACGGCTGAGTCCTGACCCGAGGAATTGCCTCTCTGTGCTGGGCCATACGTTGATGCAGTTGCTGTTTGTTCTCCCCCACATAAAAATCAGACATTCTTCACTGCACTGCGTATATGATGTCGCTTATCTGTGTTTCGGTATGGGGCCTTTCGGATGTACCAATTGCTGCCTCAGTGTGTTGTTCGGTTTAAAGCAGACAGGGATACAGTGTACAGGGTCTGCATTTGTATCTGTAAATATGGAAAGGTACAGTAACAGGGCATGTTGACTAATTTTTTCCCTTCATATTTTTTTTAGGAAACCTTTGCAGAAAGCAAAGTAGATGGTGTGTCTCGTAGATTAATCCCACCTGCTAGGTATAGTAATGTGGTTTTTTTAAATAAATTACACATTCAGTGTAGAACATTTGCACTTATGTTTTCAATATGAACTATAATATTTAATTCGCTTTTTATACACGCAAAACCGGGTATAAGATTAGTGGAAGTTTGATTGCATAGTTTTTACAAATCTATTTACCCCCAGGATGATGTCTACAGAAAGTGCAAACGTTTTACACTAATAGAGAGGCTTCTGATGGAGGAACCATGGAAAATCTGAGCAGAAGACTAAAAGTAAGATATTCATCAATGAATAAAAACCCATATACCTGTAGGATTACATCAAGTTTACCAGAGCTAATTTACTTTGTTTTCGTTTTAGGTGACTGGAGATTTGTTTGATATTATGTCTGGACAAACCGATGTGGACCACCCTCTTTGTGAAGAATGCACAGATACCCTTTAGACCAGCTAGATACTCAGTTAAACATTACTGAGACAGAATGTCAGAACTACAAGTATGAAACCTTAAATATATTCTGTTTCAATGGTTAGTGTCCACCCCCCTAACAAAAATGTAATATTTTGTAGGAAATGCCTGAAAACCTCAACCTCGCAAGGTTTAAATCACTGAAAGCTGTCACAGGAGTGTCTGCCGATCGAGCCCCTTCTGCTTGTCTTCCGTACATAGAAAAGGCACGGAGGACAGGCAGAAGGATGGTAGTGCATTTGAGGACACTTTTCAGTTATTTTACCCTTTGCGAATTCAAGGTTTTCAGGCATATTACATTTTTGGTTAGGGGGTGGACATACCTTTTAATATAATTGTATTTTAAATCATTGATTTGGTTGTAAATACCATACAAGTAACTGAAACAATATTGATTTGTGGTTGATAAAAGTATTCCAGTTCTTTCAGGTCGTTTAGGGCTATGTAGCATGAGGGTTTTTGATGTCCCTTTTAAACATATGTTGTTACTAATGTAGAAAGACGTTGGTTTTAAGAATATAACGAACATATTCTTAGATCAAATGTAAGTTTGGTTAATTTTATAAATTTTTTTCTAGGCGGTGTCTAGAAATATTAGAGCGAATGAATGAAGACAACCAAGAGAAATTGGAAGCCAAACTGAGAGAGCTAGCAGAGGATGAGGAAAGACTGGTAGGAATAGAAGAGGTCGAGAGAAACCGTGACTTAGTGGCTGAGGAAATAGAGAGAGTTCGGAAGAAGCAGAGGACTTGAGCAAGAAGAAGCTCAGTAAGTGATGTGTCCAAAGTTATTTGAGAATAAATTAAACCGTTTCTAAACTAAAGAGAGCAAGAATAAGAGGAGGAGATAGGATTGTCTTAGTGCAGCTGACACTAATTTATATAAAAAGTTTATAAATTGCCCATTTTTTAAAGGGCATGTCCACCTTAAAATAAAACTTGTAAATTGTCAATTACCTCCATCCAATTCAACAGATTATTTTGCACTTATTATCTGCATTGCTAACCAGATGTTTAAGAGAATTATTGCCTCAATTTTGGCCAGGTAAACTGGCCCCTCCCTCCATGCAGTCAATCAAGGCTGTGACAACTGACATCAAGCTAATTATCAACTTTCGTTTTACCTGCTGCCTCCTAGGCAACTGCTTATGCAAAGCTCATTGAGCAGAGGGAGGAGGCAGATACCTTTTGCCAGAAAGAAATAAAAGTTATTCTTAAATATTGGGTTACAAATGCATGGACTAAACAGTAGAATTTTTAGGATTTTGCACTCATATAGTTTAGTGAAGTGTTGAGTATGAAAACTCACAGAAATCAGTAGAAATTATATACCTTTTTTTTTTCTAGACACAATGTGTACTTTAACAAGGTAACAGTTTTGCAACTTATATCTGTTTGATTCAATTAGATTGAAGTTTAGTTCTTGAAGACGTTTCGCTAGTCATCCGACTGGATTTCTCAATTCAGAATGACTTGTACAGGAATCTGTGGCAATTATGTACCCAGGAAAATACCAACACTTTGGCACTTTGTGAATCATTCGAGCCTTGAATTCTAGCCTTTATATGAAACATTTTTGTGGTTTGTAACTCTTAACTTTTAGTGTCCTTTTAGCTAAACAATAGCACTTTGGCACTTTTCTTGTGATTTTTGATCCTCCTTTAGGTACTTAACATTTTATCTGGCTTTTATTCTTTAGCCCTTTGTAGCAATTTAGATTACAAGACCTCTTCCCCTTTGGTATCTGCTAGTTTTGCACTTGGCCACTTTGCACATTGCTATTAGTATCCTTCCATCTTCAATTTTCCTTATTGGTTGCCGTTTTACTTATGGAGCCCCCGTAGCCTCCTTGTCTTACACACTGTATATGATCTCTGAGTCATTTCCCACAGTGCATTTTTTCTGTAGCTTGCTTGGGCCAAGCTTGCTTCGGCACCTCTCTTCGGTTTTGGCACTTGTTTTCTTTAGGGGTTGATCCTTTAAGGGGGACAGAGGGTTGGATAGGGTTGTGTATTAAGCTTACCTCACGAGTGACTCTGTAATCCGGCGCCGGCGTTTACAATATGGCCGAAATGCGTTGATTGTGTTCCTCACGGGAATAAACTACCACAGTGTTAAAATCCCACGTGTGCTCCAACTCGATAATATATAGATATATATATATATATATATTAGGCTAATTTAAACTACATTTAGCGGAAGTGCTACTGATCTGGTCAAACATCTATACAAACATAGTAAAGATAATCAATGCACATTCCTAGGCCCCATACAATATATATATATATATATATCTCCCACACCTTTCTGTCAAGGAGACCCCCCCATCCCCGAGACTAAAACACCATTTTGAAGAATTTCACACCAAATGCAAAAAGGCCTTCTAACTGTCATTGTATGATTACTAACAAATTAAATAAAATATCCCACAAATTAGAGAATTTAGAAGCTACATACCCTATGACACAGCTGTTAATCAAATTGGAAGATTTTTGCATATTTCCTTTTTTCCTTCAAATACCAAATCATTGACAAAATCAAAATAAAATTTCACAGAAAAGTTGTAGGGGGGAACATGAAAAGCCTATGAAAGCCTAACCCCAGTCATTCTGCATTTTGTACTGCTTTCTGATTTTCAAAGTAAACATCCCCCAATTTAAATTTTTTTTTAAAAGTGTCCTACATACAAGCAGAATTCTGCATGCAATCCTTCATGCATATTGTGCTTTTGGCACTTTTCTGAAAGAATTAATTAAAAACATGATTCAAAATTAGAAAATCCTGTCAAAAGTCCTAATCGAATGATATGTGACGCATGGATGTTCACCGGGACTTGGCCAGGAAACAGCCCTGAAGGACTAAATGCATAACTTTGGGCTTTGCGTATGAGTAGTATGCTAGTATTTGTTTTAGCTAAACACCAATTTACCCTGGAAACACTAAACAAACTATATTAATGGAACCTACACACATTCACCTACAGGGCAATTCCTTCATACATACGTGCAGAATTCCGCACCGGTTTTTTTTTTTTTGTAGAATAAAGTTGCCCAAAAATCTGTAAAAAGTGCAATACAGAAGATTCTAACTTTGAAACTTCTAGAAGAAATAAAAGTGCTGAAATATTGATCTCCAATGTCGTAATCAAATGGTATGCCACATGCATGGGTGTATACTGACACATGACCAGTAACTAGCCTGAATGGAACCAATGCAATAGGGAAATGACACCAAGCTTTACAGCTTTCAAACAATCACCCCCAATCTCAAAAATACCCCCACAAACTAAATATTTTTGGAAATTACAAAGCTTCAGCTCCAAAATGGTGCCATTTTGTGAGTGCATACAAGAAAAATCCTGGATGCAGTCCTTCATGGAATGTCATCAAAGGCATGTTTCAAAGTCAGGAAATCATACCTAAACTCCCACGATAAGTAAAAAAAACCAAACAAAATAAACACCTAAATCTCAATTTCCCAAGTGTCCTGAATCAAACGGTATGCTTCATGTGTTTTTTTTATACATCGCACAAATCTCAAATACCCCTCCCAAAACTATATATTTTTGGAACCAACACACCCTCAGCTACAAGATGTTATGTAGTATGTACTATTTATTTATAAAGCGCCACTTGGGTACACAGCACTAAATACAATTTCATACATTGGTTAAAAAAAGCATATATAAATTATGTATGAATTGATATAAGTGCAACAGCCTTGACACATTAGGATGAGATCCCTGTCCCGAAGAGCTTAAAATTGAAGTGGGAAGGACAACATACAGATAGAAGTTGGGGATGGGACAAAGTGCTTAAAAGTTCTAACAGTCATTTGTTGTGGATGCTCAGAAAGGTAGGAAACAGTCTAGATTTGAAGCATTAATGGATGTCACCAGGCGAAGCGGAGAGAGGGAGAGAGTTCCAAAGGTAGGGAGCAGCAAGAGGAATGATTTAGGTGGGAGGCAGAGTGTTTGTGGAGAAGATTTCCTTGAGAGGAACGGAGGGCACGGCCTGGAACATAAGGGACCAAGAGAGAAGATAAGTAGGATGTGCTGTAGAGCAAAGGGATTTAAAGGTTAAAAGCAGGGTATTGAATATGATTCTTTGTTTGATGGGAAGCCAAACAATGGACTGAAGTATCTGGGTTGCAGAGCGAGATGATCCAAGCTGCCGCATTTACGATAGACTGGAATGGAGAGGCCGGGAGTCCAAGTAATAGAATGTTACAGCAGTCATATACTGGAGATTATAAGGGCATGGATGAGCATTTCGGTAGTGGACAGAGAGAGAAAAGGGTGGATCTTGGCAATATTGCGAAAGAGAAAATGACAGGTCCTAGAGATATTGTTAATGTGATGATTGAAGGAAAGAGAGGAGTCAAAGATCACTCCAAGGCAGCATGCAGATTCAACTGGGTTAATGACCATATTGTCAATAGAGATGGAGAAGCGTGGACTAGGTCCCAGTTTAGGGGGCAAATGATTAATTCCGTTTTAGAAAGATTGACTTTAATGGCGGTGTGCCATCCAGGAAGAGAGAGAGAGAGCAGACATTTAGAGATTTCGGATTGAACTTCAGGGGTTAGTGTGGGGGTGGAGAAGTAAAAAGTAAATGTGGGGTATCATTAGCATATAAGTGATACTTAAAGCCAAAGAAAACTGATTATTTCTCCCAGAGATATAGTGTAGAGGGAGAACAGCAAGGGTCCTAAAACCAAGCCCTGAGGGACCCACATAAGCGGAACCGGAGAGGAAGTCATATTAGCAACAGAGACAGAGAAAGATCTGTTAGAGGGATAGGAAGAAGGCCCCGTGCAGCTTGATTAGATACCCAGAGAAAATAGATTTGCATAAGAAGAGAGTGGTCCACAATATCAAAGGCAGCCAATCAAGCAGGTCAAGGAGAATGAGGACAGAGAACTGTCCTTTGACTTTGGCAGCTTGTAGGTCATTTGAGACTTTGCAGAGGGCTGTTTCAGTTGAATGACCCAGTCGGAATCCTGATTGCAACGGGTCCAATAAGTTATTAGCATGGAGGTATTTAGTAATGTGTGTAAAGACGAGACGTTCTAAGAGTTTTGTTGCAAACGGTAAAAGGAGAGAGACAGGTAGGGTCCAGAGCGGGTTTTTTAAGAAGAGGCTTGACACACATGTTTTAAGGCAGCAGGAAAAATCCCAGAGGTCAGGGAGGAATTAAAAATGTGAGCAAGAGCAGGGGAAGGATTTTAGTGCTGTTGTTTTATACATACGAGCAGAAATCTGAATGTAGTGCTTCATAAAATGTGCTTTAAAAGATTTTGTGAATAAATAAATGAAAAGCATGTTTTAAAGTTAGAAAACCTAAACTCCCATGACAAGTAAAAAAACACCTAAATATCAATCTCCCAAATGTCCTGAACTAACCTTGAAAGGAACCATTGCATAAGGACAGTTACACCAACAATTTAGTTCTCTGCATTTCGATTTGCTTTCAGTTTTTCAAAGTAAATATCAAAAATACCCCCAAATTATAGATTTTTGGAATGTACACACCGTCAGCTACCAAATTGTGCAATGCTTTCACAAATATCAGAATTCTGGACGCAGGCCTTCCTGGAATGTCACCAGATTTTCAAAAAAACTAAACAAAAAGTAGTTTCAAAGTTAGAAAATCATACCTAAACCCCTTGGATGAGTAAAAAAATGCCACTTATATCAATCTCCTAAATGTACTAATCAAAAGGTATGCTACATGCGTGGGTATATACTAAGAGATGGCCACCAACGAGACCTGAAGTGAATCAATGCATAAGTGCAATTACACATTCATTTCAAAGGAGAAAATAACTCTTGGAGTAGGCCGCACATGGAATTTAATAAAATCAGAAAAAACTTTATTCAAACATCCAAAAACAAGCAGAACGCCAACAATGCTAGGCTGGACGGGACACGGCAACACTGTGTCGATCCTGTCCAGTCTAGGAGTGTTGGCGTTCTGCTTGTGGTCTTATTTTTAGATGTTTGAATACAGTATTTTTCTGATTTTATTACTTCCGTGTGCTGGCTTCTCCAAGTGGTATTTTCTCCTTAGTATTATATACCGTTTTTGGTCGGACGGTGACAAGGGCGTTTGGGCGCCACTGAACATGCGGGGTTGAAGCTCCCGTAAGTATACTCTGAATAACTATTTGTTTTAACACATTAGTTTGAAAAACTGAAATCTGTTTGAAATATATATTTTTGGAAGTACACAATCAGCTACCAAATAATGCGAACATCATGGTTTTAGCAGATTTTCTGGAGAAATTAATGAAAAAAACATGATTCAAAGCTAGAAAATCTTGCCCATGACAAGTTAAAAAAACAATAAATATCAATCTTCCAAGGGTCTTGAATCAAATGGTATGCTATAAGCATGGGTGCACACCAAGACATGGCAAGTTAATAAACTTAAATCCGAGTCAATGCAGAAAATTCCTTGCATGTGTAATTGAGGCTTAGTTTTCCTTGAAATTGGTGTACCAATAATCAAACTTTACTTGACCATTACCCTGAGAACTTGACGCAACTTGGAGAATGCAGATTGTGTCACTGATTGTAGTTTTAGGGTGTAATTTTTTTTGTTTCACTTTAAAAATATTTTCCATTCTCAAAGATGATCAGTATCTTGAGGAATGGTAGCAAACTTGAAATACGGGCATAAATGCCTGCTTTCCATGTTCAATTCCGAGCTGAAAATTTGCTTTTTTTTTCATTCATTGGCAAATATATTAGTGATGAGAAAGAGAGAGGTGTTCACCAAGTATTGATTTCTGCTGCCATTTTTTTTCCAACTTGCAAAAATACTCTTATTTGTGAGTGGAAATACTACAGCAAGCAGGCAGACAGTGTACAGTAGTAAACTGTGATCAGAATAAGTCTGTTAGGGTGATCTCATATTTATTACATTATCTGCAGAGCAAACGCAGCACAATATTTCTGTACCTATGTGGTACAGTATCAAAAGACTTTGCAAAATCCTTGTACACCACACCCACTGCTGTGCCATGGTCTAAATTGTATACACTTAAAAGAAAGCAGGTTTGTTTTTAAATCTCTGTGGTCCAAAATGAATTTGGGTAAATTGACAGGAATTGGTTTCCTGAGTATTTTTGCAATTTACTTTTCTTTTCTTTTTTTTACATTTTTTTTGAACATTTTGCATTTCGTGTGTGTTATATGGTAGCAGCATCACCAGATCCCCTGCACTTCCTGCTCTGAAACCATGTGACAATCTCTGCCCTCTGTCTCTCTCTTCTTGCAAGCCCTCCTGGCGCCTCCACTCATAGGCCCATGGCCCCTCCACTTGCAGGTCTTGCTCTACTCAACTCTACTCTTTATTTAATTGAAAAAAATATGATGAGTCTTTATCTCACTACTTGTTTTGATGGCTACTATTTTATAGGAAAGACACTGTTTAGCTGGTATTTTGTCAATGTCTTGCTTATTTTTCTTTTTCGATTTAACATAAAAATCTCATCTCTCTGACACATACACTACAAGTAATGCTGTCAGAGCCTGCATTCATGTGTACTGTTTAGTATGACTAACTAACATTCTCCTCCATGGCAGGCAGGATTGGGGGTGCATACCTTCGATTTGGCAAGAAACATCAAATACTTTCTCCCCTTATTTTTTACAGTTCCTGCTGGGCAAAATAGGCTAATCTATTCTCCCCCTTCTCGTTGTTGAGCAGCGTTTTATGAGTGACTAAAGCTAGGTACACACAGCACAGATTTCTGAAAGATGACAGACAGGATCTGCAAGATCCTATCTGCCATCTTCAAAGATCTGCATACACACAGTCCCGATCGTTCTCCCTATGAACTTCATAAGGAGAACGCTCGGGCTGTGTGTTTCCATCAGCCGCGCTAGACTCTTCTATAGGGAGTCTAGCGCGGCAGATGGAAATTTACGCCCTTTCCCGAACAAGCGTACGGCCGACCCGATCGTTCGGCGGCCGCTCGCTCGTTCGGGAAACGAGCATACACACATAACGATAAAGCCCCGATACCGTCGGATCCGACAGTATCGGGGCTTTATCGTACTGTGTGTACCCAGCTTAACTAGGTGATAAACACACACATAATGTGTATTGGAAGTTGAATATCGACATACGTCCATCCTTTTTAAAGTACTGCCATTATCTATCTAAGGTTCAAAAACCTCCTAAATAGTCAAACAAAGAACCTACCTCTAAGATATATAATAAGTTAGAAACAGCTAGAGGCAAAATTGGCTAGTAAAACATATTTATTGTGTCTATTAAAAGAATTATCAAATAGTAACTTCGCAGAATAGAAATAGTAATACAATAAGTGTGCAAATACTCTTGTACATAATACATGTAGGTATCACATGCTTATACCCCACCTATGCATATAAATATATTGTACCTATATACTCGATTATAAGCTGAGGTTTTCAGGCTTAAAAATAGCCTGAAAACTTAACTCGGCTTATACTCTCATCAGCAGAAAACTCACCCGATCCGGCTACCGCAAACACTGATCTGCTGCTGACTCACTATTGGCGACGGTCTCTTACTGCCGGCCGCCGATTAGTGACGTCAGCCTGGCGTGCGCATATCTGTGCAGGTACTGACGTGCGGCAGACTGATTGTGAGGCAGAGGTGAGATGTAGAGCGAGAGGCAGCTGAATACTGTATTAACAGTAAGTCTATTAGGTATTTGTGGGGGGGGGGCTTTTTTTTTTATGGGTACAATGCTTGCAGATGGTTTGCAATGGAAATTATATACCTGAGTACCTAGACTTACTGTCCCACTTTAGATGTTTGGAAACTACAACTCCCAGCTAATAAAGCATGCTGGGAGTTGTAGTTTCCAACAACTAAAGTGCTAGAAATGTTGGTCACTGTATGAGATTACCACTGTCCGTTTAAAGGACAACTAATGCCTCAGAACAATACAGGAACAGAAGGCAGTAGTGGTCATATTTTCTACCCTCGACTTATACTCGAGTCAACCACTTTGTACTCATTTTTTAGGAAAAATGTGTGCTCGACTTATACTCGGATCAACTTATATTCGAGTATATACGGTATGTCTCCCACCAACCCTATATACTGATCAGTCAAAGTCACGGTTGTCTGTGCAGGACATTCAGGACCTAAGCAGAGTAACAGGGTAAAAGTCAACGGAACAGTGCCACAGCTTCAATAATCAGGGAAGAAGAAATCGTAGGTGGGGCACCTATTGTTACTCTGCTTAGGTCCTGACTGTCCATGCACGGACGACACTGACTTTGACTGATCAGTATGATAGGGTTGGTGGGAGACCTACATATATATTTATATGCTTAGGGGGGTATAAGCATGTGATACCTACATGTATTATGTACAAGAGTATTTGCAGGCATATTTAGGGGTGGACGTTTACTTTTTAGCAAAGGAGGTAACTTAATTCACCTTTTGGACTTATGATGTGTTTATAATTGGCAAGGTTTACGCAGAAATTTCAACATTTCTTGCTTATTTTTTGACTGCTTTGGTATATCCCTTCCCGAATGAAGTGAAGTTCCGACAACCTTCATGGTCACATTTACCAGGATGACTCCTAACTTTCATGTGTTTTTACTTTGTCTTTTGTTTTTGTCTTTCAACAAGCTTTTTATTTAAGACAAGTAAGACCAAGGTGAAGAGGGGAAGGTGATTTGTACTGTACAGTGTTTTGTGTGCCAAAATCTTATTAAATCAGATTGTTTCAAGAATATAAAATTACAGAGGCATATAGGTTAGAGGTACCCATGTGAAATAAAATGAAACAAAAACTGTTACTCATTTTCCATACCGTTTTAAATAAAAACACCACAATATTAAGCATTTCTAAGCCAGCTCTTGGTCAAAAGGAAGGGTTAGAAGTGATTCCTGCAGGCATGTGTCTATTTAGATTAAAACAATAAATGACTCCTTTCTAAATTCCTACCGTATATACTCGAGTATAAACCATCCCGAGTATAAACCGAGGTACCTAGTTTTAGGTACAAAAGAAGGAAAACCACATTGACCGAGTATAAACCGAGGGGGTAGTATTGCCACTAAAGATGTTTGGAAACTAAATACAACTCCCAGCATGCTTTATTGCTGGGAGTTGTAGTTTTCAAACAACTAAAGTGCCTAGAAATTGTTGGTCACTGTATGAGATTACCACTGTCCGTTTAAAGGACAACTAATGCCTCAGAACAATACAGGAACAGAAGGCAGTAGTGGTCATATTTTCTACCCTCGACTTATACTCGAGTCAACCACTTTGTACTCATTTTTTAGGAAAAATGTGTGCCTCGACTTATACTCGGATCAACTTATATTCGAGTATATACGGTATGTCTCCCACCAACCCTATCATACTGATCAGTCAAAGTCACGGTTGTCTGTGCATGGACATTCAGGACCTAAGCAGAGTAACAGGGTAAAAGTCAACGGAACAGTGCCACAGCTTCCAATAATCAGGGAAGAAGAAATCGTAGGTGGGGCACCTATTGTTACTCTGCTTAGGTCCTGACTGTCCATGCACGGACGACACTGACTTTGACTGATCAGTATGATAGGGTTGGTGGGAGACCTACATATATATTTATATGCTTAGGTGGGGTATAAGCATGTGATACCTACATGTATTATGTACAAGAGTATTTGCAGGCATATTTAGGGGTGGACGTTTACTTTTTAGCAAAGGAGGTCAACTTAATTCACCTTTTGGACTTATGATGTGTTTATAATTGGCAAGGTTTACGCAGAAATTTCAACATTTCTTGCTTATTTTTTGACTGCTTTGGTATATCCCTTCCCATGAATGAAGTTTCCTGACAACCTTTCATGGTCACATTTACCAGGATGACTCCTAACTTTCATGTGCTTTTTACTTTGTTCTTTTGTTTTTGTCTTTCAACAGCTTTTTATTTAAGACAAGGTAAGACCAAGGTGAAGAGGGGAAGGTGATTTTGTACTTGTACAGTGTTTTGTGTGCCAAAATCTTATTAAATCAGATTGTTTCAAGAATATAAAATTACAGAGGCATATAGGTTAGAGGTACCCATGTGAAATAAAATGAAAACAAAAACTGTTACTCATTTTTCCATACCGTTTTAAATAAAAACACCACAATATTAAGCATTTCTAAGCCAGCTCTTGGTCAAAAGGAAGGGTTAGAAGTGACTTCCTGCAGGCATGTGTCTATTTAGATTAAAACAATAAATGACTTTCCTTTCTAAATTCCTACCGTATATACTCGAGTATAAACCATCCCGAGTATAAACCGAGGTACCTAGTTTTAGGTACAAAAGAAGGAAAACCACATTGACTCGAGTATAAACCGAGGGGGTAGTATTTGCCACTAAAGATGTTTGGAAACTACAACTCCCAGCATGCTTTATTGCTGGGAGTTGTAGTTTTCAAACATATTTGTTTGAAAACTACAACTCCCACAATAAGCATGCTGGGAGTTGTAGTTTCCAAACACTCTTTAGTGGCAAATACTACCCCCTCGGTTTATACTCAGTCAATGTGGTTTTCCTTCTTTTGTACCTAAAACTAGGTACCTTCGGTTTATACTCGGGATGGTTTATACTCGAGTATATACGGTAGGAATTTAGAAGAAAGTCATTTATTGTTTTAATCTAAATGACACATGCCTGCAGGATTCACTTCTAACCCTTCCTTTTGACCAAGAGCTGGCTTAGAAATGCTTAATATTGTGGTGTTTTTATTTAAAACGGTATGGAAAAATGAGTAACAGTTTTTTGTTTCTTTTTATTTCACATGGGTACCTCTAACCTATATGCCTCTGTAATTTTATATTCTTGAAACAATCTGATTTAATAAGATTTTGGCACACAAAACACTGTACAAGTACAAAATCACCTTCCCTCTTCACCTTGGTCTTACCTTGTCTTAAATAAAAAGCTGTTGAAAGACAAAAACAAAAGAACAAAGTAAAAGCACATGAAAGTTAGGAGTCATCCTGGTAAATGTGACCATGAAAGGTTGTCAGGAAACTTCATTCATGGGAGGGATATACCAAAGCAGTCAAAAAATAAGCAAGAATTTGAAATTTGCTTAAACCTTGCCAATTATAAACACATCATAAGTCCAAAGGTGAATTAAGTTGACCTCCTTTGCTAAAAAGTAAACGTCCACCCCTAAATATGCCTGCAAATACTCTTGTACATATACATGTAGGTATCACATGCTTATACCCCACCTAAGCATATAAATATATATGTAGGTCTCCCACCAACCCTATCATACTGATCAGTCAAGTCAGTGTCGTCCGTGCATGGACAGTCAGGACCTAAGCAGAGTAACAATAGTGCCCCACCTACGATTTCTTCTTCCCTGATTATTGGAAGCTGTGGCACTGTTCCGTTGACTTTTACCCTGTTACTCTGCTTAGGTCCTGAATGTCCATGCACAGACAACCGTGACTTTGACTGATCAGTATGATAGGGTTGGTGGGAGACATACCGTAATACTCGAATATAAGTTGATCCGAGTATAAGTCGAGGCCACACATTTTTCCTAAAAATGAGTAAAAGTGGTTGACTCGAGTATAAGTCGAGGGTAGAAAATATGACCACTACTGCCTTCTGTTCCTGTATTGTTCTGAGGCATTAGTTGTCCTTTAAACGGACAGTGGTAATCTCATACAGTGACCAACAATTTCTAGGCACTTTAGTTGTTTGGAAACTACAACTCCCAGCATGCTTTATTAGCTGGGAGTTGTAGTTTCCAAACATCTAAAGTGGGACAGTAAGTCTAGGTACTCAGGTATATAATTTCCATTGCAAACCATCTGCAAGCATTTGTACCCATAAAAAAAAGCCCCCCCCCCACAAGATACCTAATGAGACTTACTGTTAATACAGTTTCAGCTGCCTCTCGCTCTAATCTCACCTCTGCCTCACAATCAGTCTGCCGCACGCTCAGTCCTGCACAGATATGCCCGGCAGCAGGCTGACGTCACTAATCGGCGCCGGGCAGTAAGAGACCGTCGCCAATAGTGAGGTCAGCCATCAGATCAGTGTTTGCGGTAGCCGGATCGGGTGAGTTTTTCTGCTTGATGAGAGTATAAGCCGAGTTAGGTTTTCAGGCTATTTTTAAAGCCTGAAAACCTCAGCTTATAATCGAGTATAACGGTACATATATATTTATTTATGCATAGGTGGGGTATAAGCATGTATACCTACATGTATTATGTACAAAGTATTTGCACACTTTGTATTACTATTTCTATTCTGCGAAGTTACTATTTGATAATTCTTTTAATAGACACAATAATATAAGTTTTACAGCCAATTTTTGCCTCTGCTGTTTCTAATCTTATTATATATATCTTTAGAGGTAGGTTCTTTGTTGACTATTTATGAGGTTTTTGAACCTTAGATAGATAATGGGCAGTACTTAAAAAGGATGGACGTATGTCGATATTCAACTTCCAATACACATTATGTGTGTGTTATCACCTAGTTAAGCTGGGTACACCACAGTAACGATAAAGCCCCGATACTGTCGGATCCGACGGTTCGGGGCTTTATCGTTATGTGTGTATGCTCGTTTCCCGACGAGCGAGGCGGCCGCCGAACGATCGGGTCGGCCGTAGCTTGTTCGGGAAAGGGCGTAAATTTCCATCTGCCGCGCTAGACTCCCATAGAAGATCTAGCCGGCTGATGGAAACACACAGCCCCGAGCGTTCTCCTTATGAGTTCATAGGGAGAACGATCGGGACTGTGTGTATGCAGATCTTTGAAAGATGGCAGATAGATCTTGCAGATCCTGTCTGTCATCTTTCAGAAATCTGTGCTGTGTGTACCTAGCTTTAGTCTACTCATAAAACGCTGCTCAACAACAGAGAAGGGGGAGAATAGATTAGCCTATTTTGCCCAGCAGGAACTGTAAAAAATAAGGGGAGAAAGTATTGATGTTTCTTGCCAAATCGAAGGTATGCACCCCCAATCCTGCCTGCCATGGAGGAGAATGTTAGTTATTCATACTAACAGTACACTGAATGCGGCTCTGACAGCATTACTTGTAGTGTATGTGTCAGAGAGATGAGATTTTTATGTTAAATCGAAAAAGAAAAATAAGCAAGACATTGACAAAATACCAGCTAAACAGTGTCTTTCCTTATAAAATAGTAGCCATCAAAACAAGTAGTGAGATAAGACTCATCATATTTTTTCAATTAAATAAAGAGTAGAGTTGAGTAAGCAAGACCTGCAATGGAGGGGCCATGGGCCTATAGTGGGAGGCGCCAGGAGGGCTTGCAAGAAGAGGAGAACAGAGGCAGAATTGTCACATGGTTTCAGAGCAGGAAGTGCAGGGGATCTGGTGATGCTGCTACCATATAACACACAGAAATGCAAAGATGTTCAAAAAAAATGAAAAAAAAAGAAAAAGAAAATTAAATTGCAAAAATACTCAGGAAACCAATTCCTGTCAATTTACCCAAATTCATTTTGGACCACAGAGATTTAAAAACAAACCTCTTTCTTTAAGTTATACAAATTTAGACCATGGCACAGCAGGGGTGTGGTGTACAAGGATTTTGCAAAGTCTTTTGATACTGACCACATAGGTACAGAAATTTGTGCTGCGTTTGCTCTGCAGATAATGTAATAAATATGAGATCACCCTAACAGACTTATTCTGATCACAGTTTACTACTGTACACTGTCTGCCTGCTTGCTGTAGTTTTCCACTCACAAATAAGAGTATTTTTGCAAGTTGGAAAAAAAATGGCAGCAGAAACAATACTTGGTGAACACCTCTCTCTTTCTCATCACTATAATTTTGCCAATGATGAAAAAAAAGCAAATTTTCAGCTCGGAATTGAACATGGAAAGCAGCATTTGCCCGTATTTCAAGTTTGCTACCATTCCTCAAGATGATCTGATCATCTTTGAGAATGGAAAATATTTTTAAAGTGAAACAAAAAAAATTACACCCTAAAACTACATCGTGACACATCTGCATTCTCCAAGTTGCGTCAAGTTCTCAGG
Organism: Hymenochirus boettgeri; assembly: GCA_019447015.1. Lineage (NCBI taxonomy): Eukaryota > Metazoa > Chordata > Amphibia > Anura > Pipidae > Hymenochirus > Hymenochirus boettgeri. The sequence continues at coordinate 50,615,398 of CM033476.1, forward strand.
TAATGGTCAAGTAAAGTTTGATTTTTTTTGAAAATTCTTCTTAATTTCTCGAAGACCCCTGCTACATATGGGATGACCATGTTCTTTCTCCTGTCTTGCTTTTCCCCTTCACTGTTGGTATTCGTGTTCTTTTCTTTCCTTCTACTTCATTTGACACAGGCCCAGTCTGGATATCCACAACGCTGTTTTGACACCTTACTCTGGGCGTTCCTATTACACCTCTTAGCCACTATCCAATCACACCCTTAACACTTGGCTGTGATATGCTAATTGGGATTTTCCAGGGTACATAATTGCCACAGATTCTTGTACAAGTCATTCTGAATTGAGAAAGCCAGTCGGATGACTAGCGAAACGTCTTCAAGAACTAAACTTCAAGTCCAGTTGATCTAATTGAATACAACAGATATACCATGACCTGGATGAATGAGAACCTTCACAAGCATTTAAAGGATATGTACACTTGTTTTTTGTTTGTTTTTTTAAATTGCCCATTACTGGTAACTATTATTCTTCCCAACTATCACTGTACCATTTTTTGTTGATCTGTCCTATATTTCTTTCCATATCCAATCTGAAATATCTTACATTTCAGCTGTCAATCAAGTGCCTTAATATCACAAACTCCTCAGTTATCTACAGTATTGCTGTAGCTTGAATAGTGGCAGTTATGTGAACTGCATGGTGGGAAATTCTCCCAATTCTGCATCACATGGATTACTGAGCATGCTTGCTCTCACAGAGAGTCAGAAAGTCTGGCTGGGGGATTGAGCTTGAGCAAACAAGTACTGGATTGAATTCCTGCAGCACCAGGACTGGTGTTTGCCTCATTTTAATCTATAAAGTAATGTAAAGTAATTTTTTCAGTGTACATTTTCTTTAAACAGCTTACTTAACCCAATATCTCCACTTCTGATAATTAAGTATACTTCAATAAATGAAAGATAAACCAGTTTTGTTAATTATGATATAACTAAAATACATAATCTAAAGATCTTTCATAAATTACTATGAATAAAATGGATTTCTATCCAAAAGAATTATACATAGAAACTTTATTTCTCTGTTGGGAAGCAGGGGGATGCAGGCAGCACAGACTACCTTTAAAAGTGAACACTTAAAATTTTGGTACAATGATATAGTGCTTCATAACAGTATATATGGCATGCAGAAGTCTTCTACTTGGCCTGTTATCTCCTTTTGCAATTGCCATAAAATACCCTAGCAGGGGTGCACAACTTTAAACATGCACTCCACCAGATACAAGCAGGCTTGCCCTCGGAGCCAATATATAAAGTTTCATGGACATCAATAGAAAACTCTTTAGAACTATCCACAGAAACTCTAGGCACATTGGCTGCCTGGCTTCTGAAATTTGTCCAGCAGAACACACCCCCATAAAACAGATTTGCAGCACACTGCTGTAATGCACACACATTGTAATGTAAAAACGCATTTGACATTTTCTTGTAAAAGGAAAGTGTAGTTGCCCATATTTAAAGGGCAAGTCCAGCCCCAAAATAAAAACTTACATACAGGTAAACCTCCCCCCAAAACCCTAAACTGTAATAGTTTGAAATATTTAAGTCTAACCTGAAATCCTGCACAATATCCTGTTTCCGCTGTTTTGCTTCCTGGTTCTTCCAGTTTATGGATTTTTCAGATATGGATTTGACAGTTGACATCACAGCCAATGACTGAATGTTAAACCCTGTCTGCCTCTTTTGAGCATGCCCAGGCTCAGTTCCAGGTCACTAAATTACTCAGTTTCCATGAGGCCTCCAGAAGCATAGCAGGCATATAGTAATGAATTCATAGGACAAACTATGATATATCAACATATTTTTAAAGGGCAAGTCCAGCCCCAAAATGAAAACTTACATACAGGTAAATACCCCCCAAAACCCTTAATGGTAATAGTTTGAAATGTGAAATATATAAGTCTAACCTGAAATCCTGCACAATGTCCTGTTCTGCTTCCTGGTTCTTCCAGTTAGACTGGTCAGTAATGGATTTGACAGTTGACATCACAGCCATGACTGAATGTTAATCCCCTGTCTGCCTCTTCTGAGCATCCCACAGGCTCAGTACAGGCTCAGTACAGGTTTCTAAATTGCTCAGTTTCCATGAGGCACCCAGAAGCATAGCAGGCATAACAGTAATGAATTATGGACAAACTATGATATATCAACATATTTTAAAGAGGCCATTCTTTCTAAAAGATGTTCTTATGAGGGTGGAATTGTCCTTTAAAGAGGCCATTTTTTCTAAAATGTTCTTATAAGGAGTTGTCCTTTAATATGTGCAGTGTGTAGTGGTGTGGTTTTTTTTAATTACTTCTCAACTATACTTTGTTTCTATATCCTAAGTTATATATTTGTCTTATTTAAACTTTCGCTTTTTTTTTGTAATGTTGCATGTGCTGCTGTGTTTGATTGATTATAGTGTGTATTATAAAAATTATAGAATGCAACAGGGCTTGCAATTATGCAATGCACTAGTCTTGACTAATGTTCTCTTCTTTTTAAGGCACAGTGGGCAGTTTGGCACAATCAACAACTTTCGTCTCGGTCGTCTACCCAGTGTTCCTGTGGACTGGAATGAGATTAATGCAGCTTGGGGGCAGACCGTCCTACTACTTCATGCGCTAGCCAATAAGATGGGACTTCAGTTTCAGAGGTAAGAAATACATATTGTAATTCATTTCTGTTAATTGTAATACTCCTTGTGTGTTAAATGTTTGTATTTGTGTGTGTATGTGTATAATTAATATATCCTTTATATAAATATATTTATATCTTCATAGGAGATTGCATTGAGATTTTAGGAGCTACCAATAAGGTATAGGATATTACATACAGGAAAGGTGTATATTATCTCACTATTGCCATTTAAATAATCATCAATATATGTAAATAAAGTATAGCACTGACTTATGTTAGGTACAAAATATACAACTTGTACAAAATATATAAACTTACTTACAGAGTGGAGGTTCCTGTTTTTAATATGGGATAATCAAAATGGGAGGTTAAACCACACCCCCATGACTGCTAAGGGGTCTCCATGTGAATACTGAAAGGAAGTAGTAATGTCAGGTGTAAAACATGCGACAGTCTTAGCCAATCAAAAAAACTTTCTGCATGCTACACAGGAAGCTGTTCTAACCCCATAGCAAATGTAAATCTAGAACTTGTTGTGGTAAATACTAGCATGATCCTAGCATGTAAATCTGGATCCTGTACATCGTCTCTGATTGCCCAATGGCTGTTTATTTTCAACTGCACATTGTGGCAGGATTGCCTGGGTCTGTTCTCAGACCTGCAGATGTATTTCACTGGCAGGCAGGTGGAATAGGCAAGGGAGGGAAAGTTTAGTAAGGTTCATGAATCCTGCTGCCTAAAGTGACCTATATAATCCTTATCTATTCCAATAGTGTAATAGGTAAGAATGGAAGGGCAGATGGATCACTTTCATGTTTGAGTCCTTGGGTAAAACTAGCTAAAGCATGACCATGGGTTTTTAATGTCTGTATGTCGGGAAAATGGCTTTATCCCAGGATGTATGAGAACAAAATTTCCAGCATTCTGTGCAGCCAGGGAATGCTGGGAGTTGTAGTTTTTAAACATGTGAAAAGTTAAACACATATGCTCTATATCATTAGCAGTATTGCATCTGTATATATTCATTAACCAAGGGACATAAAGAAGCTTACTGCTAAGAGAATGCTGGGAGTTTTATTGCATCTGGACAAATGCATTAGCTACAGGACATTAAAAAGAAACTTGCTGCAAACCGAGAATGCTGTGCTTTTCACAAGTTTAGCACCCTTGCTCTATACCATTAGGCTGAATTGGACACATGCCTTAGCTACAGGCTGTAAATGAGATACTATGTCCCCACCCATTTCTCTAGGAAAGCTGGGAGTGAGAAATATGTGCTTATATGTTAGATTATAAGGGCAATGCTATTAAAATAACATAAGGCTGTGAGGCACCTTCTGTTATTGGAGGCTCTATTTCATTTTATACTCTGTGGGGAGCTTTTAGCTCCCTAACCTATAAAGCTAATCAGTATCATGTGCTCCCAATTCCTAACCCCTTAGTGACTGTAAATCTGGAAATTGCGGTGGTAAATACTAACAAGTATGAATCTAGCCTGTTAATCTGAAAATTGGATTAGGGTCTTGGGTTGCCCAATGGTGCTGTTTAGCTTGAAGTGTATATTGTGTCAGGATTGCCTGGGTCTGTCTCAGACCTGCACGTTTATTTCACTTAGACCCTCTAAAATCTACCTGGCAGGCAAGTAGAATAGGTATGGGAGGGTATGTGTGTGTTTATTAATGTATTGTGGCAGGATTGTCGGGGACATTTTTTAAGATCTTTATGCTTATCCCATTCGGGCCACCTCTCTCTAGCCCTATGGCTCAACAGCTATGGACATAAGGGAAAGGCAGATGGATCCTAAATCACTTGCATGTTTGTGCTCTTGGTGTTGGTATCACCGAAAGCCCGACCCTGAGCTTTCAATTGAAAAGAAAAAAAAATGTTGCTTTTTAGGTTGAACTGCACATTGTGGCAGGATTGTCTAGGTCTATTTTTGGTTTCCCTGGAAGTTCCCCTGGATGCTGATGACTGGTCTGATAACAGTTTAATATATATCCCTGTATAAAGATTTTATAGACACTGTATCTACACCATAGCAACAAAAAAATGGTGCTGGGTTGTCTGGGTCCATTCTCAGACATGTAAGTTTATTCTATTTGATTTCCTTGGAAATTCCCCTGGAAGCTGATGACTGTTGTCTGAATAATAGTTTAAAATATCCCTTTATAAAGATTTTATAGTCACTGTATCTACACATAGCAAAACATACACACATAATTTCCACTGTGCACCAACGAGCACACTTTTGCTAGTGTATATATAGTTAAAGTGCACAAAATATATGTATATTGTGCACTTTAATTTGATTTTCTTAGGTGTAACTCCTTTAAGCAATAATAAAAGATAATATTAAATGGTCTAAACAACAAGACGTGATTAGATCAGTGCATATTATCTGGCCACCAAAATTAAAGTTGAACTGTGGTCCAGAAATTGATAGAAATTGCTCTCCTGAGAATTATTTCATTGTTTATTTTGCATAGTTTTAAGATATTTACATTTTTGTGTGTGATATGGCAGCAGCATCACCAGGTCCCCTGCAATTCCTGCTGTGAAACCATGTCAGTGGATGAGTCAATCTGCCCTGTGTCTCCTTCTCCCTTTGCAGCCCCCTCCTCTTGCAAGCCCCCCTAGTCCCTTCCACTCATGGACCCCATGGTCCCCCTTGGCCCCTTCCCTTAAAGCCCCATGTGGCCCCGCCCACTTGCGGGTACCGTGGCCCCACCTATCAGTGGGTGTCATTGCCCCGCCCACTCACGGGCGCCGTGGGCCACTCAGACCCACCCTACAGAAAACTGTGAAAACAGCCTTTTCAGGCAGAGTGAGAACTCTGTCTGAAAAGGCTGTTTTCACATAGTGGGAGAGTAGGGCTGTAGATTCCCTTACCTTCTCCTGTTCTGCCACTGAAGTCTGAGGCTGTGCTCGTCGGCGGCAGGGTGGAGGAGCAGCCTTAGGAATGTCACATGTCCTCCTCCCACCCATTATTTTTCTGGTCAGTAATTTCTTTATATCATGGGCTGTGGGAACTGTGCCTGAAAAGGCTGTTTTCACATAGTGGGAAAGAAGGGCTGTAGATTCCCTTACCTTCTCTGTCAGGACTTCACACAGCAGAGAGGAGGAGGGACTTCCTGTCTCCCTTACACACTGAGGGAGTCTGAGGCTGTGCTCGCCAGCGGCACTGTGCAGGAGAAGCCTTAGGAATGTCACATGTCAGCCTCCCACCCATTAACTTTCTGGTCAGTCATTTCTTTATATCTTGGCTGTGGAGCACGTAGACAGTTGGTTGATGGCTCGTTTTAAAGGTAGGAAACTGGCCTTTAATTTAAACTCAACTTGTTTGGAGACCACAGTTCCCCTTTAAAAAAAAAGAAAATTCGCCTGGGTGAGTTTTACATTATTTATCATATTTTTTATGAAAAAAACACTGTGTGCTAGGCTATTTTTAAATAACAAAGATAGGTGTTCAGTGCGTATCAACCAATTTGATCATAAACAACCGAAAATAATAGTAAAGATTTTCCCCATGCACATATCCAGTGCAACAAAAAGGAGTCCAATTTATACAAATAGATTATAGTAAAATGTTATCATCATTAACGTTGGACTCACTTGGATAAACATATGGTCCTGGTGCATATGCCCTGAACCCATCGCTATCGCGGATATCAATGGGATTCTTATACCCCCACAAAAAATCCAGACTGGGTGGAACTCGCCTGTATTCCTGGGTGGTCCAAGTGCCGCTTGCTTGGACCCCTCGCTCCGTCTGAAATTCAAACCAAACACAATGAACAAACTTAGGTATAGCGCACACTGGAAAAACAACAGTCAAGCATTTTCTTCTATAGATAAAACTTCAGCTTTATTTTATATAAGTTAAAAAAGATCATCCATAGCCGAGATGTGGCCTGACGCGTTTCGAGCCTCGTGGCTCTTACTCATAGGCATATGCATAGGCACTACTTTGAAAAGCAAGCTCTTTACCATCCTATTTGCTAAACTTAACGTTTGACACATTTTCAGCATTATTAGTGCTACTTTTTGCTACGTAATGTTTGCCTTTTGAGGAAAATTTGCCTTTTTAATAACTATGATGAAAAGAATAGTGAAAATTTTAAAAAATTGTGAAGCCTATCGGGGAAAATAATAGCGAAAATAATTCCCCTTTATAAATATGTCCCTTAGACCCCATTTGACTTTATTGGTTAATAAAGAAAATCGGAACCTTAAAGTGATCTTAGGAAAATCGGAAATTGCAGATCGTATTATAGTAAATTCTGGAAAATAGTCTAACACCCCCCTGGGTACTTATTAGTATTGAGAAACACTCCACAATGTACTGACACCTTCCGTGGACCCATTGGCAGGCTAAATAAATGGCCACTTATGCGTTTTTTGACCACTTTAGACTTGGTGAAAAGTGTTTTATTGAATTAAGTTCAGCCAAGCAATGTATGGTGAAAAGCGAAATGGCAAAAGGTGGTGGTGGTAATGACTTTTTGCCACTAGTTATCGCTGCTTTATAAAGTGCAATATGTCCAAATTTAACAAACCTTTATATTTATGCCCCTAAATGATGTCTTTGGCACAGGCTTCCCACTTATACATCCCCTTTTGTTACATAGACTGCTCCACACATTTTTGTTTTATATCTTTTTTTTTTTTATTTATAGTAAATTGCATTTTGTATCTGTTCCATCTACAGGTATCGGTTAGTCCCATTTGGAAACCATTCATACCTGGAGTCTCTCTCTGACAAATCTAAGGCAAGGACACAAAAACTAAAATAAGTTTCTAAAATGCAATTTAAAAGAGAGTACCGTATATACTCGAGTATAAACCGTGGTTTTCAGGCTTTAAAAAAAGCCTGAAAATCTTACCTCGATTTATACTCGAGTCAGCCTATCTCCTACCTTGTCCGCCGGCCGCGCAAAGTGAGAGGCGACGGGTAGTGACATCATCCGGAAGTGCAGAGGCTGTGGATCGAGGATGCGGATCGTGCAGCCGCCGGACAAGGTAGGAGAAACTTTTTTTACACAGGGACACAAGTGGCAAATACTTAAAAATCAGAAGTAAAAACCTTCTTTATTTGTGCATACTGTATGCACAAATATAGGAGGATTTACCCCTATTTGCAAGTATTTGCCACTTAAGATGTTTGAAAACTACAACCCCCACGAATAAAGCATGCTGGGAGTTGTAGTTTTCAAACATCTTAAGTGGCAAATACTTGCAAATAGGGGTAAATCCTCCTATATTTGTGCATACAGTATGCACAAATAAAGAAGGTTTTACTCTTATTTGTAAGTATTTGTAACTTAAGATGTTTGAAAACTACAACTCCCAGCAATAAAGCATGCTGGGAGTTGTAGTTTCCAAACATCTTTAGTGGCAAATACTACCCCCTCGGTTTAAACTCGAGTCAATGTGGTTTTCCTTCTTTTTTACCTAAAACTAGGTACCTCGGTTTATACTCGGGACGGTTTATACTCGAGTATATACGGTATTTGATTTCATAAAAATGCTTCTGAAAGTAGGCTGGTTGATTGGATATGGTCTGCTATAAGTGCTCTTGAGCTGGGGTATGTTTAAAAAGCCACTATAAATTTTAAGTGTAAAATGGATAACTTGACATTCACCAATGGAACACTGGAATTAGCACGGTAAGAAGCTGTGAATGGGAAGTTAACTTGCTATTTACTAGTACTGAAACCACCATTGACATATCACAGGACAGTGACCATGCCATAAAATACCAGGCATGTTAGGTTTTTCAAAAATAGTCCAGTACTGCTGAAAAGTGAGTTACCGTTGCATCTTACTAAGGCGGTATTTAAAAATTTATATTATTTAGTACTACTTGACCTGAGGAAGAGAGAAGTTTATCTCTCAAATCTTGTTTGTAAAAATGAACTGTTTAGTCCATGATAAAAAGGCATAGTCCATACTAAAAATCTTCCTGAGTACTGATACAGTTTTGTAGCTGTTAGCCCAGTAGCATATACTAAAATGATGAGTACTGTATTAAATTATGACTGTACAAACTTCAAATCTAATGTCTAAATAGTGTATGGCCAGCAATAAAGCACCACTTTCTATAAATTGTCCTTTTGTGATATAAGTCTACACCTCACCTTACTGCAAAAAGAAAATATGCCAAGAGATTGCATGCATGCTTGCTATTATTACTGTACAAAATGACAATCAATATCTTCTATGGAGTTGCCACTGTATGTTCAGGAGGTTGCGTTTCTTCTGGACACAAGTTTGACCATGCAATGGTAGCTTTCCTTGACTGTGTGCAGCAATTTAAGGAGGAAGTAGAAAAGGGGGACACTGGTTTCTGTTTACCTTACGGTTAGTGAAGAATAACTTGCTCTGAAGCAAATATTGTAATTTATGATTAAAACTAGGAATTGCACACTAGCATATATGTATGTTGTGGATTGGGGTAGGTTTGGCAAAAAAAAACAAAACTTAATGGCTTATTTCATTTATCGAATTTCAAGATTATAATTTTCACACAGGTGACATATTATCTGCCTTATGTGTTGTATTCAAATTATAGTATAATAGCACTTTAAGACTTGACCTTAAAGGGTATGTCCACCCTTCTAAAAAATTTTTTACCAAACATTCCCCCTGTCCCCCCAGCCCCAACCGCTATATTAGTATTATCAGAAAATGAACAAAACTTTACTTACCTTCCCTCTTGCCTCCGCCGCGCTGCCAGGCCCTCTTTTTTGCGAGAAAATGCAAGCAGAGGGGCGGGACCAGCAGTCACATCTGTGATTGGCTGAGCGCCAGCCAATCACTAAGGCGGCTGCTGGGAGTTTAGTGCGGTGGAGGGAAGGTAAGTAATGTTTAGGGCATTTTCTGATAATACTAATAGAGCGGTTGGGGCTGAGGGGACAGGGAGAATGTCTGGTAAAAAGGGTTTTATGGTAGGGGGAGGGAATCCTAATCGGGAGGGAGGGGGAGAAGGGCTGCAGTACGCATGCCAAACTTCTCCCGGAGGCCAGGTAGGAAAGAGTCCTATATGGACTCTGCTATCCTCCTGGTGGGCAGTTTTTGGGACTTTGGGGGGGGGACTACAGGAGAACCATATGGAGCTGGGATGTGAGGTAAGGATTACACTACATGGTGGGGCCAGTAGTGGGGGGGGGGATTATAGTTTTGGGGATGGACATGCCCTTTAAATGATATATTACCCATATATTATTATTAGGTTTGTCTCTAATAAAACGCATGGGCTGGTCCCATAAAAAAAAATCTTCACAGGTAGGCTCAGGAGGGCCCTAGAAAAAAAAGGAAAAGATTGCTTAAAGCTGCATCTTCCAAATACAATTCATTTGATTTTAGAATATACTTATCCTTTAAGGGCCATCACAAACCTTGAAGCAGTCCTAATTGCAGCTGTATCTGCCTCATTTCCCCATGCATCTTTTTCTTGTTATATATGTTTAAATGCTCCAAAGGTAGAACACTTTGAAATTTCATAGTTTTCCCATCGCTATTTTATTCACAATGCAAATGATCCATGTTTTTGTTCTTTATTTTGCTTTTATTTATTTTATTTTTTTAAATAAAATCTTAGGTGTTGCAGGCCTCATTTATGTAACATTTAGGTAAATGTAAGAAGGTTTTAAGAACCAGGATTGACTAAACGTTTAAATGTGTTATTGCAATTAGTTCTTTCTTTTTATTTTAGAATGGATGTAGAAAAAGGAAAAATCGAAGACACAGGAGGCAGTGGTGGTTCCTACTCGATCAAGACCCAATTTAACTCCGAGGAACAATGGACCAAGGCCCTAAAATTTATGCTAACCAATCTTAAATGGGGCTTGGCTTGGGTTTCATCTCAGTTCTACAGTAAATGATAAGAGCTTAGTAGCAAGCCACTGAAACTAATGTTTGGTGTGTACTAACATTGAAAAGATTGTGCTTAAGGTTGCTTGTTCACCAATTCCCTTAAATGGAAAAGGCTGGCCCTTCTGGTAGTGAGGGGATTTTTATTTTATTATAACTTTTCTCAAATAACGAGCCTGATGTTCTGACTACATAAAAATGATTGTGGATCTCTGAAGTTCTGGCACATCTATGTCCATAGTTTCAATTATGTATGCTTATATGTCTTGGTAGCTCACTAATATTGTTACAAAAGCAATAGGAAGAAAAGTTATATTTTTGTGCTTTTTGTTTATGCAAAGATATAATTACATATTTAAATAGGAGCCTTTGTAATTTTATTATGTCAATTCAAAGCGTAATTTACTTTGCTAAAATTGCTGCTATGTCAAAGATGTTTATGCAGTTCTGTATCCAAATTGCAGTTTAAAGGATAGGTTCCCTCAATCTCTTTAATTGAAGAAGGGAGGTAAAGGAAATATGTCTTAGGTTTTCATGTTTCGTTCCCGGCTTCTTTTACGTTAATTGAAGAATGGGAGGTAAGATCTAGCTCCTTAACCTATACTTTTTCTCATTAAAGGGTATCTCCACTCGTTTTAGAAGTTTTGGGAATCCAGTTCTATTGAAGAACGGGAGGTAAAGGAGCTGTGCCTTACCTTCCGTTCTTCAATAGAACACACAGGAGCCAGGAGAGAAGGTAAGAAACTTACCCGCTCGCTCCCCCGGCGCTTGGTCTGACAGGTCCCGACAGACCTTGTCTTCTATGCGCATGCGCGATCTATGCGCATAGAAGACAAGGTCCGTCGGGACCTGTCAGACTACTTTACCTCCCGTTCTTCAATAGAACTGGATTCCCAAAACTTCTAAAAACGAGTGGAGATACCCTTTAATTGAAGAACGGGAGGTAGAATTTTTGAGTTAACCCATCCTTGAAGAGTGGCTAGGCTGTTAGAATTATCAAGACAGTCACAAGAAAGCATTCCATCTTTGAATTGTATGGTTTGAAGTATCAGGATATAGTCAAAAAATAAATCTTATCTACACCAGTATCTTAAATTACTTGTATGTATGTATTTTATGTAGCACTGAACATAATATGCAGCACTAGTTGTGACCTCAAACACACAGCATATTCCACCATGTCTGTATTTATTTAACAAAAAAAAAATCTGCATGTGTTTAGACAAATTAAATCCAAAAGAAACTTTAATGTCTGTATATTTCAGTATTACACCCAATTATGTGCGGTTTGTAAAACATGCAACAGACTTAGCCATTCAGAAAGGGGAGAAAAGTAATATTTTAGGCAGGAAGTGGCTGTATATCAGCAGCTGGATTGGCCCCCCTCCATAGGCAAAAGGAAGACTTCCTGGTAGAGTAGGGGCAGGACAGGGCCAGGTCAGCTCCTGGAAAAAAAATCTTGCCTCTGCCTGACTGCAATCACATCTCCTGCCACAGTAACATAAAAACTTAACAGTCACTGTGGGCAACTAATATGTGACAGCCTTAGAAAATGAAACTACAGTATGCATGCCCCACAAGTAATGCCTGTGTGTCGTTGAGGAAATAAAGGAAGAAATTTGCACGTCTCTGCAGATTACTGAGAATTTTATCCTTTTATCTTGGTTGATTAGGGAAATGCTATTTTATTACACGAGACTGTCGTACCTTCTGTTTAAGAAGGCTCTATTTCAATTTGTGCTCAGTGAGAGGCTTTCTGCTCCTTAAGACCCACCTCACTATAAACTATATAGCTGACTGGTAATAGTATAGTATAGTATTTGAGGTTGAATAAAGACATACGTCCATCCAGTCCAACCCATCTAGCAATATCCTCATTTCCTGCCTAACTGTTATCCAAGGGAAGGCAAAAAAAACCACCAAATTTATGAAGGGGGAAAAAATTCCTTCCTGACTCCAATTGGCAATCGGAAATTTCCCTGGATCAACTCTACTTTATGTATCAATCCATCAGTAATTGTAACATTCCTTGTTTGCAGAAACTCATCCAGTTTTTTTTTTGAAACTGACCATGAACCTGCCATTACAAACTTCCACTGGAAGCTCCATACTCTTACATGAACCTTCACTAAACTCTTTCTTCAAGTCTTAAGGGATGTCCTCGTGTCCTTTGACATGTTCTATTGGTGAAATGCCCCAGATAGTTTATTGTATGGCCCTTTAATGTTTTTATACACAGTAACATATCCCCACGCAAGCGCCTTTTCTCCAGCGTACATAATTGTAACTTTTCCAGTCTCTCTTCATATTCAAGCTCCCCCAATCCCCTTATTAATTTAGTTGCCCTTCTCTGAACCCTTTCCATTTCAAAATGTCCTTTTTGTACACAGGATTCCAAAATTGCACTGCATATTCCAAATGAGGCCTTACCAATGCTTTGTAAAGAGGGAGAATTACATTTTCCTCCTTGAATCCATACCTCTCTTTATACAAGACAATACCATGCTGGCTCTGGCTGTTGCCGCCTGGCACTGCTTGCTACTTGCCACTTAGCAGCCCAATGTGATAATCTATCTAGATCCCCTTGCAACGATTGCACATCCTCTGAAGTTTTTAATGTCGACAAAGTTTGTGTCGTCAGCAAAACACGAAACCTTGCTGACAATACCACTTCCAAATCATTAATAAATAGATTAAATAGAAGCGCCTCAGCACAGACCCTGTGGCACCCCCACTTAGCACTTAGTCCATAATGATGAAGCCCCATTAACAACTACTCTGCATCCTATTCTTAACCAATTTTCTATCCATGTAAAAATGTGACTCCCCACCAGAACGACAGACCTTAGCTTATTCATTAGTCGCCTATGGGGGACTGTATCAAAAGCCTTTGCAAAATCCAAGTAAACTACACTCAACTGCTATACCAGAGTCAATTTCTACTTACTTCCTCATAAAGCCAGCAAGTTAGTTTGACAAGATCTATTCCTCCTAAATCCATGCTGGTTACTACTTATAATGTCAGTCCTTGAAACATCTCTAAAACATGTTCCATTATTAACTTTCCAGGATCTTCCCCACCACTAAGTTAAACTTACAGGCCTGTAATTCCCGGCTGTGAACGACTACCCTTTTTGAATATTGGAATAACATCACCTTTTCCCCAATCCGGAGGCCACACCACCGACATGAGGGAATCAGCAAAAATAGAAACATGGCCTAATAAACTGAACTTAGCTCTTAGTACCCGAGGATGTATTTTATCCGGTCCAGGAGATTATTAATATTAACCTATTTAGTTCTTTCTGTACCATATCCTCGGTTAACCAAAGTGAACTTGAATCTTGTATACCATTATTGCTACTATACTCTGATATCTGTACTTGGTATCTTCTATAGTGTATACAGAGGAAAAATATTCAAGCCATTTGCTTTATCGCCATCCTCCTGTAACTAACTTTCCCATTAATATTGTGCCACATTCTCAGTCCTCATCTTCTTACTATTAATATCTTTAAAAAATGTTAGGCTTAGTGATGCTTTCTTCAGCTATTCGAACTTCATTATTAATTTTAGCTAGTTTGATTGCTTTTCTTCACTCCTTGTTACAGTTTTATAATCCCTAAAGGCCCTTTCCGTTCCCCTCGGCCTTAAAGGTTTTAAATGCCTTTTTCTTCCTTACCATTTGCCTCTTTACATCAGAATTCAGCCACATGGGCGCGGATTTATTTTTTTTTACATTTATTTCCCAAGGTATAAATTTAGATGTTAACTGGCTTAAACCCTTGAACACAGTCCCACTTCTGTTCAGTACCTTTACCTGATAATACATTACCCAGTTGACATTCTGAAGAACTGCTTTTAACCTCACATAGTAACATAGTAACATAGTAATTAAGGTTGAATAAAGACATTCGTCCATCAAGTCACCTATTCACTTTTTTTTTTTTTTTTTTTTTTTTTTTTTTTTTTTTAACCCTACCTAACAGTGATCCAGAGGAAGGGCAAAAACCCCAGCTAAAAAAGGGGGGAAAAAATTCCTTCCTGACTCCAAACGGCAATCGAAAGTATCCCTGGATCAACCAGATCTATATGCATTAATACCAGTAATTCTCAATATTTTTTAGTTTTTAGAAACTTATCGGCCTTTTTTAAACTTATTCAATGACACTTGCCATTACCACCTCTGCTGGAATATAGTTCCACAGTTTCACTTCTCACTGTAAAGAAACCCTCTCCTAACTGAAGATGAACTTCTTTTCTCTTCAACTTAAAGGATGTCCCACGAGTCCTCTGATATGACCTATTAAGTGAACAATCACCAGAGAGTTCACTGTATGGGCCATTAAAATATTTGTATAAGGTTATCAATTCCCCCGCCACCGACCGCTCTCTTCTCAATGTAAACAGCCCTACTTGTCTAATCTGCCTGCATATTCAAGCCCCTCCATTCCCCTTATTAATTTAGTTGCCCTTCTCTGACTGCCTCAATTGTCCAAGTCCCTTTTTGTTATGGGATTCCAAACTGCACCGCATATTCAATGTGGCCTTACCAGTGCCTTGTAAAAGGGAGAATAATATTTTCTCTCTTGATTCCATTCCCCTCTTTATACAGACAATACTTGCTAGCTCTAGCTTTTTGCTACCACTGCATTGTTGCTACAGCTAAGTCTGTTATCTACCAGAACCCCCAATCTTTTTGCATTTCAGATGCACTTAACACAGAGTTATTTATGTGTAGTGGCACAGGTGCTTCCTGAAATTAATGTCTTTGTTAACCCAGCGCACTTTTCCTTTCGATCACAAAGTCCAAACGCCACTATTTCATGGTCACTATTCCTTAAGCCCAGTTACCTTTATATCTATAATGCGCTCCCCAATGTTTGATATTACCAAATCCAACAGAGCTCCTTTTCTAGTAGGAACCCAACCCCTGTGAGAGAAATATCCTGCGTCAATTCAGGAACTCGTCGCCTTTTTCTGTGATGGCAGTTCCACCACACCAATCAATGTCAGGGTAATTTAAGTCCCCCATTAAGACCACACTACCCAAACTTGCAGCCCTTGCCAAATGCATATGAAGTTGACTCACCTCCTCTCTGATAGCATTTGGCGGCTTATAGCAGACACCAACAATGACATTACCCCCTTTCCTGTTGCCTAATTCCACCCATATTGCCTCCACTTTATCATCCATATCACCAGTTATCTGTTCTTTTAAATTTGGCTTCAATTCTTTTTTAACATAAACACATACTCCTCCCCCTTTCCTTTTTTTCTGTCCTGCCTAAACAAGGCATATCCTTCTATATTTACAGCCCAGTCGTGAGAACTGTTCAACCACGTTTCTGCTATACCTATTACATCATACTTTTCATTCAATGCCATCATTTCCAATTCACTCATTTTGTCAGCCAGGCTTCTCGCATTTGCAAACATACATTTCATACATTTTAGATTATGATCCTGTAATTTATTCATACACTTTAATACACATTCCTCCCTATCCCCTATGCTAGCCCCTCCCCCCTTTCTGCCCACCACTGGCCTATCTACACCCTTCTTTCCTCCTGGACTATCTATCCCAGTGAGACTGCTAATACCCTCCCCCCCCCCCCCAAACCTAGTTTAAAATCTCCTCCAACCCTTAACCTTGTACTCCCCATTGAAGTCTAAATTCTTATTAGAGTATAATGCAGATTCATAAGGGAATGTCCACCCCAAAACTAAAATTTAACCAACTGCTGGCCCCACTGTGTAGTGGACTTTGACTAGACACTGCACTGAATAGGTACTGCAGGACAACCATATGGAGCAAAGTCCAGGAAACTGAAGAGTAGGATCCTTCCCGTGTGTAATAAGGTTTCTACTCCCATCCTCTAGATTCCTCCATGCTGCAGTGATAGTGTCAAAAATATTTTTTTTTCTGTAGAGTATGGAACATTTACGTACCCTAACCGCCACGTTTAAACGTTAGAAAAGTGCCCAGAAACCTACAGGTTTGGAGGCTGGGCCCCTGACACACCCCTGCTCTGGCCCAATCAGATTTTTTTAACAACAGATTGTGCGTCTACGGTAAAGATACCAAATGCAATGGATTAGGATCCTGCACACCTAAATCAGGATAATAAACAAAAAAAAATTGCTGGGTGCTCCGGCACTGTATCCAGAAGTAAATATATACAAATGATGAATATAGCTGGGCACACCAGTCTTAAGTGAATCAGCTTTTATTGTGTGATTTTTTTCGGAACCAATGTGGTTCCTTCTTCAGACAAACAGTTATGAAGTAACAAAGTGCAACATGCTATGTATAGACAAAAATTCAAACTGTAAAGATGGCCATCTAGTGGTCAATGTCTATAATACATCCAAAAAGTGCCTTTAGTAAAAGTGCTAGTTATTCAATAAAAGTTCTTATCGTTTAAAATGGTGCTAATTTTGCCCCAACCAATCAGATGTTAGTTTTCAAATGTGAATCTCCCCCTTGTGTGCTAATAAAAGTACTAATAAAATAGAATGTTCCACATTCAAATAACAATATCAAGTGATGAGAATACATCTAAAATAAAGCAGCGTCTTTTTTACTATTATAGTATAAATATTCAAATATTTATACATTTTAAATATTTAAAGGGCATGTTCACCCCAAAACTATAATTTCCCCCACTACTGGCCACTCTGTAATGTGTAAAAATCCTTAACTCACATCCCAGCTCCAAACACATCCCAGCTCCAAATGGTTCTCCTGAACACCCCCCAAAGTCCCAAAAAGTCCATATAGTTTCATGCAAGCAGAGTGCCTGTACAGTATGCTGCGGGAAAGAGGTAAGGTAAGTAAAGATCGGGGGGGTTCCTGTAAAATGTTTTATAGCGTTTGGGGCTGGGGGAAGGAGAGCTATTATATGGCAAAATTCCTAAAATGGGGTGGACATGCCCTTTAAAAAATTATCACATGAATGTATATCTGAGAATATATAGCTAAGAACATTTATACAAAGTTTCACCATAATTTTTAATAAAATTTACAGTAAAGAGATGCGCAACCAGCTGTTTAAAAGACCGGTACCGCATATCTTTATGGAGGACGGGCGATCAAACAGGTAATCGTGGGGGCTGCTGTAGCTTAGTTACACTATTAGGAAATGTACTTACCAAGCTTCATTTCCTTGGCTAAATCAATAATGGCCAGTCATATCTGTGATTGGTTGACTCATAGCTGTGATTGGTTGACCGTTCACAGGCACGGCTGTCTGTCCTGCCCCAAATACTACTCTGTTCCAGGAAGTAGCATTAGAGTCAGAGGGAACGAAGCTTGGTAAGTACACTGCACTTTCTTAACATTTTAAGCATGGTGGTTAGGTTTGTGAGGGGGGCCCTACACTACAGCATAAAGTTAATTTTGTTGTGGATATACCCTTTAACAAAATTGCACATACAATGGAACAAACATTGGAATAGAATGCTCTGTGATTCTTACATGCTCAGATCGCAAGCATGATCATAAGTGCATGAGAAAAAAGCGAAAGTACGGTCCAGCCCACAGTGTCTGACACCAAACTGACTAGCTGTGTTGACATCACTCTCAAGTTGGTGGGGGGGAGATGGTCCTGACCACTGCACAGCACTCGTCTTTAAAAAGTGGGAAAAAATTAAAGTGAAATCTCAAATCGTTTAACAGTAAAAATGCTGGAAAATAGTTTAACACCCCCTGGGTAATTATTAGTATTGAGAAACACTCCACATCCACAATGTTCTGACACCTTCCATTGGCTGGCTAAATAAAAGGGCACTTATGCCATGTATTATTTAGTGAATAATGTGCCACTGTAAATTATGAAGATATTAGAAGTCACAGAGGAGTTCCGTGATCCTTTTTTTTTTTTTTAACGTGCTCTGGTCCTTCAATTAAACCCCACCAGGAATCAATCCCCCCAGGAGCCTAAAAACTGAAATATATATTGGAAATGTCCTTAATAACCCCCCAATAGTTAACGTGTTATGTTCCTTAGCTGACGTAGTCAAGTCCATAAACAAGCAGTAAAGTGTAATAGCAATAACACAGGACTGTAGCTGTGTGAAACAAGATTTTATTTAGTACTGAAACATCCGTGCAACATGTTTCGGACCAGAGTCCTTTCTCAAGGATTTGGTGCTTGAGAAAGGACTCCGTTCCGAAACATGTTGCACGCATGTTTCAGTACTAAATAAATCCTTGTTTACACAGCTACAGTCCTGTGTTATTGAACCTCATTTAAGTCATTTCTCCAGAGCAATCAGCTCTTGAGCGATTTTCTTTCAAAGGGATTTTCTGTTTTAAAGGGGTTTGTCTGTATTTAAGGGGTGTGCGTTAAGAAACAAAAGCGTTTAGAACAAGAAAGAGTTTAAGAACAACACTGCTGTTTCTTTGGTGTGAATTGCTGTTTCTCTGGTGTGTATTGCTGTGTCTCTGGTGTGTATTGCTATTTAGTATGGACAGTTTTGTTGGGGCCACGCAATGTGCATCCTGCCGCATGTATGGGATCTTGGAGCAGCCGCCCCAGGGGACCTATGTATGTGTCAGATGTGAGTGGGTTGCCCATTTGGAATCTGAGGTCCAGAATCTAAAGGGGAAACTTGCAGCATTGCAGAGCTTGGCAAACCTGGGGGAAATGCAGGTACTAGCAGGGGCCAGTAAACTGGAGGGTGGACATGGGGCAGATAAGGTGGTAAAGGAAGATAGATTTGTAAGGGTCACCAGGGGAAGTAGGGGGCGGAAGGATAGGGGCGCTTCTTCCCAGTTGGTCGATCCCAACAGACTTGCCATTTTAGATTCGCCAAGACCCTGCATGCCGAACACTGTTGTCTGCCTGGTGCTAGGGTTCGACATGTGGTGGATCGTGTAGACAGATTATTGGTGGGCTGGGAGTGACCCAGCGGTCTTGGTTCACATTGGTGCCAATGACAAAGTTAGAGGTGGAGGTGAGGTCCTTAAAAATGATTTCCAAGAATTAGGGGCCAATTAAAAGCAAGGACCTCAAGGGTAGTGATTTCAGAAATACTACCACAGCCACGTGCTACACTAGGGAGGCAACGGAGCTCAGGAGTATAAATGCATGCTAAAGAGTGGTGTGAGGAGATGGGGTTTGGGTTTTTAGAAAACTGGCTGACTTTTCTGTTGGCTACAGGCTCTTAAGTAGAGACGGATTGCACCTCAATGGTGATGGTGCAGCTGTTTTGGGGGAGAAATGGCTAGGGGGTTGGAGGAGATTTTAAACTAGGTATGGGGGGGATATGTTGAACTACACAAGGGTAGATAGAGAAGTTAGGGATCAGGGGCTATTAACACAACAGAGGATGGGGAGGGGGGAGGGGGGAGCATAGAGGATAAGGAGGCATGTACGACCTGTATGGAAGTAAATCAATTGATAATCTAAAATGTATGTTTACAAATGCAAGAAGTCTGGCTGGAAAAACCGGGAAACTTGAAACAATAGCTTCAAAGGAAAGGTATGATGTGATTGGTATAGCAGAATCATGGCTTATGATTCACACGACTGGACAGTAAATATTGAAGGATCTCCTTTTAGACATGACAGAGTTAATAAGAAAGAGGAGGAGTATTGTATGTTAAACAGGATTGAGCCAAATATAAAAGATGGAATAGATGGGGGAGTAAACAATATGGCAGAAACAATATGGGTGGAACTGTGTACAGAAGCAAGAAGGTAGGTAAATTAATTGTTGGAGTATGTTATAAGCCGCCAAATGCCGGGAGGAGGTGGAAATAAATCTCCACATGCAGTTGGCGAAGGCTGCTGGTATGGGGCATGTTTCTGGTTATGGGGGATTTTAACTACCCTGACTAGATTGGAGTAAGGGAACTGCCAGCACCTCAAAAGGTATAAAGTTCTTAAATTTCCTATATGAGCATTTTCTTTCACAAATAGTAGAAGTTCCTACTAGACAGAATGCTTGTGAAGGTTCTCATTCATCCAGGTCATGGTATATCTGTTGTATTCAATTAGATCAACTGGACTTGAAATGTAGTTCTTGAAGACGTTTCGCTAGTCATCCGACTGGCTTTCTCAATTCAGAATGACTTGTACAAGAATCTGTGGCAATTATGTACCCTGGAAAATCCCAATTAACATATCCAGCCAGGTGTTAAGGGTGTGATTAGATAGTGGCTAAGAGGTGTTATAGGAACGCCCAGAGTAATGTTAAAACACATTGTACATGGCAGACAGTTGGTGTACAGAGCAGACAGTTGTGTACAGGGCGAAGTGAAAGAAATGAAACATCTCAGAGGAGCCCTTAAAACTTGTGGATATCCAGACTGGGCCTTGTCAAAAGAAGTAGAAGGAAAGAAAGAACACGAGTACAACAGTGAAGGGAAAAGCAAGACAGGAGGAAGAACAGTTCATCCATTGTAGCAGGGTTCCCGAGAAATTAGAAGAATTTTCAAAAAACATCGTATCCCTGTCTGCTTTAAACGCACAACACACTAAGGCAGCAAATTGTACATCCGAAAGACCCAATACCAAACACAAGAAAAGCGACATCATATATCGTGCAGTGCATGAAGAATGCTCTGATTTGTATGTGGGGGGACCAAACAGCAACTGCATCAACGTATGGCCCAGCACAGAAGAGCCATTCCTCGGTCAGGACTCAGCCTGTGTATCTGCATCTTAAGGATAGGACATACCTTTGAAGATTGTAATGTTAACATACTGGCGAAGGAACGTGACTGGTTCAAGAGAGGTGTTAAGGGAGGCCATTTATGTGAAAATAAAGAAACCAAGCCTTAATAGAGGTGGGGGGGTTCGACACCAACTGTCTGCCATGTACAATGCGTTTTTACACCTTACTCTGGGCGTTCCTATAACACCTCTTAGCCACTATCTAATCACGCCATTAACACCTGGCTGTGATATGCTAATTGGGATTTTCCAGGGTACATAATGCCACAGATTCTTGTACAAGTCATTCTGAATTGAGAAAGCCAGTCGGATGACTAGCGAAACGTCTTCAAGAACTACATTTCAAGTCCAGTTATCTAATTGAATAACAGATATACTAGACGAATGCGTTTGTTGGATCTGGTGATATCTAATACCCTGAGCTCATTTTGGAGATGAAGGTAATGGGAAGCTTAGGAATATGTGACCATGGTATAGTGTCAGTTATATAGGTTGCAAAAAACTAAAGTGCACTGGGTTAAAAAAACTTTTAACTTTAGGAAAGCTAATTTTTTGCTGTTAAAGGAATCACTCCTGCTCATAGACTGGGGGGAATTGTTTCTAGGTAAAGATACAGAGCAGATGTGGACCACTTTTAAAGGGATATTAAGCTATTACATTTCTAAATCTGCACCTTTAGGTAACAAGTGTAAAAAACTTAGGTCCACTCCTGCATGGCTTAAAGGGCAAGTCCAGCCCCAAAATGAAAACTTACATACAGGTAAATCGCCCCCCAAAACCCTAAACGGTAATAGTTTGAAATCTGAAATAAATAAGTCTAACCTTAAATCCTGCGCAATGTCCTGTTTCCGTTTCTGCTTCCTGGTTCTTCCAGTTTAGGGATTTTTTGTTATGGATTTGACAGTTGACATCACACCCAATCTGCCTCTTCTGAGCATACCCAGGCTCAGTACAGGTTTCTAAATTTCTCAGTTTCCATGAGGAATCCAGAAGCATAGCAAGCATACAGTAATGAATTCATAGGACAAACTATGATATATCAACATTCTTTCTAAAAGATGTTCTTATGAGGGTGGCGTTGTCCTTTAATGCTCAGGTAAAAAGGGAAATGGAAAAAAAGGAAAAGGCTTTTAAAATTTTGAAAACAGAGGGAACAGAAC
The DNA here is from genome assembly GCA_019447015.1 of Hymenochirus boettgeri. Taxonomy (NCBI): domain Eukaryota; kingdom Metazoa; phylum Chordata; class Amphibia; order Anura; family Pipidae; genus Hymenochirus; species Hymenochirus boettgeri. The sequence goes on from CM033476.1 coordinate 50,637,778, forward strand.
ATAGTTACATAGTAATTAAGGTTGAATAAAGACAGACGTCCATCAAGTCCAACCTATTCACTTTTTTTTTTTAACCCTACCTAACAGTTGATCCAGAGGAAGGCAAAAAACCCCAGCTAAAAAGGGGGAAAAAATTCCTTCCTGACTCCAAACGGCATCGGAATGTATCCCTGGATCAACCAGATCTATATGCATTAATACCAGTAATTCTCAATATTTTTAGTTTCTAGAAACTTATCCAGGCCTTTTTTTAAAGTTATTCAATGAACTTGCCATTACCACATCTGCTGGAAGACAGTTCCACGTTTCACCGCTCTCACTGTAAAGAAACCTTTTCCAACCTGAAGATGAACTTCTTTTCTTCCAACCTTAAAGGATGTCCACGTGTCCTCTGATATGACCTATTAGTGAACAATGCACCAGAGATTCATTGTATGGGCCATTAATTATATGTATAAGGTTATCATGTCCCCCGCAACCGCCGCTTCTCCAAATTTAACAGCCCTAACTTGTCTAATCTGCCTGCATATTCAAGCCCCTCCATTCCCCTTATTAATTTAGTTGCCCTTCTCTGAACTGTCTCAATTTCAAGATGTCCCTTTTGTATATGGGATTCCAAAACTGCAGCACCGCTATTCCAAATAGGCCTTACAGTGATTATTCCCTACCACCCCTTCTAGATTATGAGAAATAGATCATGCCAGACAAATTTAATTGGTTTTTTATGAAGAAGCGTAGTAAGAAGATTAGTTTCAGGCACAGCAGTGGAATGTGGTATATTTGGATTTTGCAAAAAAGCTTTTGATACTGTGTCACAAGGGCGACTAATGTATAAACTGAGGACTGTTGGCCTTGAAGAAAACATTTGTTCATGGATAGAGAACTGGTTATTGATCTCAAACAGAGAGTGGTGGTTAATGGAGCTACATCTATGTGGGCTAAAGTTCTAAGCGGAGTGCCTCAGGATTCTGTACTGGGGCCACTTCTATTAATCTGTTTATAAATGACTTAGAAGGGGGCATTGAGAGCAAGGTCTCAGTGTTTGCTGATGACACTAAACTATGCAGAGCTGCAAGCAGACCTAGAAAGATTATCAAGATTCAATGTTGATTCAATATGATGCATTTGGGATTTAATAATCCTGTCCACTACACTACACCATAAATAACTCTGTGTTTTAGGCATCTATAATGAAAAAGATTTGGTTCAGGTTAATAACAGACTTAGCTATAGCAAACAATGCCAGGTAGCAACGGCTAGATCTAGCAAGATTTGTCTTGTATAAAGAGGGAATAGATTCAAGAGTAGAAAAAATATTATCTCCTCTTACAACACTGGGTAAGGCCTCATTGGAATATGCGGTGGCAGTTTTGGGAATCCCATATACAAAAGGGACATCTTGGAATTGAGGCAGTTTCAGAGAAGGGCAACTAAATTAATAAGGGGAATGAGGGGCTTGAATATGCAGGCAGATTAGACAAGTTAGGGCTTGTTTACATTGGAGAAGCGACGTTGCGTGGGGACTGATAACCTTATAACAAATATATTAATGGGCCATACAATGAACTCTCTGGTGCATTGTTACTAAACAGTCATACAGAGACCACGTGGACATCCTTTAAGGTTGTAAGAAAAGAAGTTTCATCTTCAGGTTAGGAGAGGTTTTTCTTTACGTGAGAACGGTTGAAACTGTGGAACTGTCTTCCAGCAGATTGGTATGGCAAGTTCATGATAATAGCTTTAAAAAAGGCCTGGATAAGTTTCTAAAATTAAAAATATGAGAATACTGGTATTAATGAATATAGATCTGGTTGATCCAGGGATAACTTTCCGATTGCCGTTTGGAGTCAGGAAGGAATTTTTTTCCCCTTTTTAGCTGTTTTTTTTTGCCTTCCTCTGGATCAACTGTAGGTAGGGTTAAAAAAAGGTGAATAGGTTTCGACTTGATGGACGTATGTCTTTATTCAACCTTAATTACTATGTTACTATGTATTGCTATTACACTTTACTACTTGTTTGTGGACTTGATTATCCAGCATGGGGAAGACTGGAAAAGTGTAAAGCACTAGATTCATTGCTCTGTGTACCTGGATACCCCTACCTGCTTAGGAATAGTTCCTTAGCTGACACTACCGCTCCTTTAAAATATTCTCTCCATGAAATCCACTCTCCAACTCTCCGCCCCTTCAGTTGGTTAATGTGCATCGGCCCTCTTTTCACTTACCTCATTTGCGCCTACCTGGTTTCTTCCTACCATTTGCACCTACCTTCTATCTGCTCTTCTTGTCTGGGATTTGAAGGTACGCCGCCCCGCAAACGAAGATCGCTCCCCTTTTTTTTTTTTTACCCCGCCACTTACCCCCAGTAGGAATGATTGAACAGGGACATAATGCTACATTACAACTAGTTACTAGTCACCCCCCTTAGGAATGAATTGAACAGGGAGATAATGCTACATTACAAATAGTTACTAAATACCCCCATTAGGAAGGAATTAAACAGGGACATAATGCTACACTACTAGTTACTAGATACCCCTATTAGTAATGAATTGATCAGGGACATAATGTTACATTACTAGTTACTAGATACCCACATTAGGAATGAATTGAACAGGGACATAACACTACATTACTAGTTACCAGATACCCCCATTAGGAATGCATTGAACAGGGACATAATGCTACATTACTCGTAACTAGTTACCCACATTAGGAATGAATTGAACAGGGACATAATGCTACATTACTAGTTACTAGATACCCCAATTTGGAATGAATTGAACAGGGACATAATGCTACATTACTAGTTACTAGATACCCCCATAAGGAATGAATTGAACAGGGACATAATGCTACATTACTAGTTACTAGATACCCCCATTAGGAATGAATTGAACAGGGACATAACGCTACATTACTAGTTACCAGATACCCCATTAGGAATGAATTGAACAGGGAAATAATGCTACATTACTAGTTACTAGATACCCCAATTAGGAATGAATTGAACAGGGACATAATGCTACATTACTAGTTACTAGATACCCCCATTAGAATGAATTGAACAGGACATATGCTACATTACTAGTTACTAGATACTCCCATTGGAATGAATTGAAACAGGAAGTTAATGATCATTACTAGTTACTAGATACCCCAATTAGAATGAATGAACAGGGACATAATGCTACTTACTATTACTATATCCCCATTAGGAACGAATTGAAATGCTACATTACAACTAGTTACTAGATACCCCATTAGGAATGAATTGAACAGGAACATAATGCTACATTACTAGTTACCAGATACCCCCATTAGGAATGAATTGAACAGGGACATAATGCTACATTACTAGTTACTAGATACCCCAATTAGGAATGAATTGAACAGGGACATAATGCTACATTACTAGTTACTAGATACCCCCATTAGGAATGAATTGAACAGGGACATAATGCTACATTACTAGTTACTAGATACCCCCATTAGGAATGAATTAACAGGAAAAAATGCTACATTACTAGTTACTAGATACCCCAATTAGGAATGAATTGAACAGGGACATAATGCTACATTACTAGTTACTATATATATCCCCAATAGGAACGAATTGAAATGCTACATTACAACTAGTTACTAGATACCCCCACTAGGAATGAATTTAACAGAGGCATAATGCTACATTACTAGTTACTAGATAACCCCATTATGAATGAATTGAACAGGGACTGAATGCTACATTACAACTAGACTAGATACCCACATTATGAATGAATTGAACAGGGACATAATGCTACATTACAACTAGTTACTAGATACCCCCATTAGGAATGAATTGAACAGGGACATAATGCTACATTACAACTAGTTACAAGTTACCCCAATTAGGAATGAATTGAACAGGGACATAATGCTACATTACTAGTTACCAGATACCCCCATTACGAATGAATTGAACAGGGACATAATGCTAAATTACTAGTTATCAGATACCCCCATTAGGAATGAATTGAACGGGCATAACTGCTCATTACTAGTTACAGATAACCCCATTAGAATGAATTGAACAGGACATATGCTACATTACTAGTTACTAGATATCCCCATTAGGGAATAAAATTAACAGGGACATAATGCTACATTACAACGTTCTAGTTACCCCATTAGGAATGAATTGAACAGGGACATATGTACATTACAACTAGTTACTAGTCACCCCCATTAGGAATGAATTGAACAGGGAATAATGCTACATTACAACTAGTTACAAGTACCCCATTAGGAATGAATTGAACAGGACATAATGCTACATTACTAGTTACCAGATACCCCCATTAGGAATGAATTGAACAGGGACATAATGCTACATTACTAGTTACCAGATACCCCCATTAGGAATGAATTGAACAGGGACATAACGCTACATTACTAGTTACCAGATACCCCCATTAAGAAAGAATTGAACAGGGACATAATGCTACATACTAGTAACTAGTTACCCACATAGGAATGAATTGAACAGGGACATAATGCTACATACTAGTTACTAGATACCCCAATTAGGAATGAATTGAACAGGGAATAATGCACATTACGCGTTAATAGATACCCCATTAGGAATGACTTGAACAGGACATAATGCTACATTACTAGTTAATAAGATCCCCCATAGTAATGAATTGAACAGGGACATAATGCTACATTACTAGTAACTAGTTACCCACATTAGGAATGAATTGAACAGGGACATATGCTACTTACTAGTTACTAGATACCCCATTAGGATGAATTGAACAGGAAGTAATGCTACATTACTAGTTACTAGATACCCCATTAGGAATGAATGAACAGGGACATAATGCTACACTACTAATTACTATATATCCCCATTAGGACGAATTGAAATGTACATACAACTAGTTACTAGATACCCCTTAGGAATGAATTGAACAGAGGACATAATGCTACATTACTAGTTACCAGATACCCCCATTAGGAATGATTGAACAGGAAATAATGCTACATTACTAGTTACCAGATACCCCATTAGTAATAAATTGAACAGGGACATAATGCTACATTACTAGTAACTAGTTACCCCAATTGGATGAATTGAACAGGGCATAATGCTACATTACTAGTTACTAGATACCCAACTAGAATGAATTGAACGGGACATAATGCTACGTTACTAGTTATAGATACCCCCATTAGGAATGAATTGAACAGGGACATAATGCTACATTACTAGTTACTAGATACCCCATTAGGAATTAATTGAACAGGAAGTTAATTGCTACATTACAGTTACTAGATACCCCAATTAGGAATGAATTGAACAGGGACACAATGCTACATTACTAGTTACTATATATCCCCATTAGGAACGAATTGAAATACTACATTACAACTAGTTACTAGATACCCCACTTAGGAATGAATTGAACAGGACAATAATGCTACATTACTAGTTACTAGATACCCCCATTAGGAATGAATTGAACAGGGACATAATGCTACATTACTAGTTACTAGATACCCCCATTAGGATTGAATTGAACAGGAAGTTAATGCTCACATTACTAGTTACTAGATATCCCCATTAGGAATGAATTAACAGGGACAGAATGCTACATTACAACTAGTTATTAAATACCCACATTATGAATGAATTGAACAGGGACATGATGCTACATTACAACTAGTTACTAGTTACACCCATTGGGAATGAATTGAACAGGGAGATAATGCTACATTACTAGTTACTAGTTACCCCCATTAGGAATGAATTGAACAGTGACATAATGCTACATTACTAGTTACTAGATATCCCCATTAGGAATAAAATGAACAGGGACATAATGGTACATTACAACTAGTTACTAGTTATCCCCATTAGGAATGTATTGAACAGGGAACATAATGCTACATTACAAACTAGTTACTAGACACCCCCATTAGGAATGGTATGTCCCTGTTCAATTCATTCCTACTGGGGGTAACTAGAACTAGTTTTAATGTAGCATTATGTCCCTGTTCATTTTATTCCTAATGGGGATATCTAGTAACTAGTAATGTAGCATTATGTCCCTGTTCAATTCATTCCTAATGGGGTTATCTAGTAACTAGTTGTAATGTAGCATTATGTCCCTGTTCAATTCATTCATAAAGTGGGTATCTAGTAACTAGTTGTATACCCCCTAATTGGGGTATCTAGTAACTAGTAATGTAGCATTATTTTCCTGTTCAATTCATTCCTAATGGGGGTATCTAGTAACTAGTAATGTAGCATTATGTCCCTGTTCAATTCATTCCTAATAGATATCCCATTGAATAAAATGAACTAGGGACCTAATGCTACATACAACTATTTCTAGTTACCCCCCAGTAGGGAATGAATTGAACTGGACAATGCTACATTAACCTAGTTCTAAATACCCCCCATTAGATGAATAGAACAGGCATAATGCTACTTACAACTGTTACTAATACCCCGACCCCCATTAGGAATTGATTGAACAGGGACAAATATGCTACATTACTAGTTACTTAATATACCCCAATTAGGAAATGAATTGAACAGGGACATAATGCACCTTACATTTATGATACATAGGATTTAAATGCTAATACATATACAGCCCCCATCTAGGAATGATTGAACAGACATAATGCTACATTACAATAGTTACCAGATACCCCATTGGAAAGAATTGAACAGACAATAATGCTAACATTACAACTATTACTAGATACCCCATTAGGTAAGATTGAACAGGACATATGCTACATTACTAGTTACTAGATTCCTCATTAGGAATGAATTGAACAGGACTATTGTACATTACAACTAGTTACTAAATAACCCCCATTAGGAATGAATTGAACGGGAATAATGCTACATTACAACTAGTTACTAAATACCCCTTAGGAAGGAATTGAACAGCACATAACTGCTCTACAACTAGTTGACCCTTGATGGGTGAACTCGGATAGTAATCAAAACTACCTTACAACTATTATTAATCCCCCCCTAGGATGATGAACCAGATAGTGCTACATTACAACTAGTTACTATTACCCCCCATTAGAAGAATTGACAGGAACAATATGCCTGCATTACAACTAGTTACACACCCATTGATAGGGTGAACTTGGATAGTAACAAAATACTACATTACACCTAGTTACTAAAATCCCCCATTAGGAATGAATTGAACAGGGACATAAGGCTACATTACAACTAGTTACAATACCCCATAGGAAGGAATTGACACAGACATAATGCTCTTACAACAGTTACCCCCATGATGGAAACTTGGATAGTAACAGACAAATACTCCTTACAACTAAGTTACTAATACCACATTGGAATGAATTGAACAATACATAATGCATACATTACAACTAGATTACTAGATACCCCATTAGGAATGAATTGAATGTAGCATTATGTCCCTGTTCACCATTCCTAATGGGTTAATCTAGTCTAGTTGTAATGTAGCATTATGTCCCTTCAACTAGTTACCAATACCCCCATTAGGAATAATGAAGGATAATGCGACATTACAACTTTAAACCCCATTGATGAAATTGAACGGACATAATCTACTACACTATTACTAGTACCCCCATTAGGAATAGATTGAACAGGGACATAATGCTACATTGCACTATTACTATTACCCCATTAGAATGAATTGAACAGGACATAATGTACATTACTAGTTTACTAGATAACCCCCATTAGGAATGGAATTGAACATGGTCATAATGCCTACATTACTAGTTACTAATACCCCATTAGAATGAATTGAACAGGACATAATGGCCTACTTATTAGTTACTAATACTCCCTTAAAAATTATGGAAGAATAAACAGGGAAAATGCTACAACTAGTTACTATATACCCCCATTAGAATGAATTGAAAGGATAATGCTACAATTACTAGTTTAGATACCCCATTAGGAATGAATTGAACAGGGACATATGCTACACACTACCAGATCCCCATTAGGAATGATTGAACAGGACATAAGCTACTTATAGTTACTAGATTAATACCCCCTTAGGATGAATTAACATGGACATAATCTACATCCTATTATACCCCACCTTAGAATGAATTGAACAGGAACATAATGCTACATTACTATTACTATACCCCCATTAGAATGAATTGAACAGGGAATATGCTACATTACTAGTCAAAGATACCCCCATTAGGAATGAATTGAACAGGGACATAATGCTACATTCTAGTTACTAGATACTCCCCATTAGGAATGAAATGAAACATGGACATAATGCTACCATTACTAGTAACTAGTTTACCCAGGCATTGGAATGATTAAACAGGACATAATCTTGCCATTAACTAATTACTAGTCACCCCACCATTAGGAATAGATTGAACAGGGACAATGCACTTACTAGTTCTATATCCACCCCATTAGAATGAATTGAACAGAACATGCATATTTACTAGACCAATTCTATACAACTAGTTACTAGATACCACCTTGAATGAATGAACAGGGCATAATGCTAACATTACACTAGTTACTAAGATACCCCCATTAGGAATGAATTAACAGGGACATAATGCTACATTACTAGTTACTAGATACCATAGGGAATAATGACAGGACATAATGCTCATTAACTAGTTCTAGTACCCTCCAGTAGGAATGATTGAACAGGGCATAATGCTACATTAACACTAGTTACAGTCACCCCCATTAGAATGAATTGACCAAGGAGAATAATGCTACATTACTAGTTACTAATACGCCCCATTAGGAAGGTAATTAAACAGGGACATAATTGCTCACTACTATTCTAGATACCCCTATTAGTAATGAATTGATCAGGACTACATGTTTACATACTAGTTATTTAGATACCCACCATTAGGAATGAATTGAACGGGACATAACGCTACATTACTATTTACCAGATACCCCCATTAGGAATGATTGAACAGGGACATAATGCCCTTACTCGTACTAGTTACCCCACATTAGGAATGAATTGAACAGGGACATAATCAACATTACTAGTTACTAGATACCCCAATTAGGAATGAATTGAAACAGGACATAATGCTACATTACTAGTTACTGAGATACCCCCATTAGAGAATGAATTGAAAGGGACATATGCTACATTACTAGTTACTAGATACCCCATTAGAATGAATTGAACAGGGACTAACGCTACATTACTGGTTACCAGATACCCCATTAGGAATAATTGAACAGGGAATAATGCTTACATTACTAGTTACTAGATACCCATTAGAATGAATTGAACAGGGACATAATGCTACATTACTAGTTTACTAGATCCCCCATTAGAATGAATTGAACAGGGACATAATGCTACATTACTAGTTACTAGATACTCCCATTAGGAATGAATTGAACAGGAAGTTAATGCTACATTACTAGTTACTAGATACCCCAATTAGGAATGAATTGAACAGGGACATAATGCTACATTACTAGTTACTATATATCCCCATTAGGAACGAATTGAAATGCTACATTACAAATAGTTACTAGATACCCCCATTAGGAATGAATTGAACAGGAACATAATGCTACATTACTAGTTACAGATCCCCCATTAGGAATGAATTGAACAGGACATAATGCTACTTACTAGTTACTAGATACCCCATTGGAATGAATTGAACATGACATAATGCTACATTACTAGTTATCTAGATACCCCCATTAGGAATGAATTGAACAGAAAATAATGCTACATTACTGTTTACTAGATACCCCATTAGTAGAATGAATGGAACAGGGACATATGCTACATTACTAGTTACTATATATATCCCCAATAGGAAGCAAATGAAATGCTACATTACAACTAGTTACTAGATACCCCCACTAGGAATGAATTGACAGAGGCATAATGCTACAGTTACTAGTTACTAGATAACCCCTTATGAATGAATTTGAACAGGGACTGAATGCTATTCAATTAGTTTACTAATACCCCCATTAGTAATGAATTGAACAGGGACATAATGCGACATTAACAACTAGTTACAAGTTACCCCCATTAGGTAATGATTGAACAGGGCATAATGCTACATTACTAGTTACCATATACCCCCATTAGGAATGAATTGAACAGGACATAATGCTAAATTCTAGTTATCAATACCCCCATTAGGAATAAATTGAACAGGACATAAGCTACATACAACTAGTTACTAGATACCCCCATTAGAATGAATTGAACAGGGACATAATGCTACAATCTAGTTACTAGATATCCCCATTAGGAATAAAATGAACAGGGACATAATGCTACATTACAACAGTTCTAGTTACCCCCAAGTAGGAATGAATTGAACAGGACATAATGCTACATTACAACTATTTTACTAGTCACCCCCATTAGGAATGAATTGAACAGGGAGATAATGCTACATTACAAATAGTTACTAAAACCCCATTAGGAAGGAATTAAACAGGGACATAATGCTACAATACTAGTTACTATATACCCCTATTAGTAATGAATTGATCAGCGGACATAATGTTACATTACTAGTTACTAGATACCCACATAGGATGAATTGAACAGGGACATAACACTACATTACTGTTACCAGATACACCCATTAGGAATGAATTGAACAGGGACTAATGCTACTACTCGTAACTGTTACCCCCACATTGGAATGAATTGAACAGGGACATAATGCTACATTACTGTTACTAGATACCCAATTTGGAATGAATTGAACAGGGATAATGCTACATTACAGTTACTAGATACCCCCATAAGGAATGAATTAACAGGGACATAATGCTACATTACTAGTTACTAGATACCCCCATTAGGAATGAATTGACAGGGAATAACGCTACATTACTAGTTACCAGATCCCCCATTAGGAATGAATTGAACAGGGAATAATGCTACATTACTAGTTACTAGATACCCCAATTAGGAATGAATTGAACAGGGCATAATGCTACATTCTAGTTACTAGATACCCCCATTAGGAATGAATTGAACAGGACATAATGCTACATTACTAGTTACTAGATACTCCCATTAGGAAAATTGAACAGGAGTTAATGCTCATTACTAGTTACTAAGACCCCATTAGAATGAAATGAACAGGGACATAATGCTACAACTAGTTCTACTATAATTCCCATAGGAACGAATTGAAATGCTACATTACAACTAGTTACTAGATACCCCAATTAGGAATGAATGAACAGGAACATAACGCTACATTACTAGTTACCAGATACCCCATTAGGAATGAATTGAACAGGGACATAATGCTACATTACAGTTACTAGATACCCCAATTAGAATGAATTGAACAGGGACATAATGCTACATTACTAGTTACTAGATACCCCCATTGGAATGAATTAACAGGACTAATGCTACATTACTAGTTACTAGATACCCCCATTAGGAATGAATTAACAGGAAAAAATGCTACATTACTAGTTACTAGATACCCCAATTAGGAATGAATTGAACAGGGACATAATGCTACATTACTAGTTACTATATATCCCCATTAGGAACGAATTGAAATGCTACATTACAACTAGTTACTAGATACCCCCACTAGGAATGAATTAACAAAGGCATAATGCTACATTACAGTTCCTAGATAACCCATTATGAATGAATTGAACAGGGGACTGAATGCTACATTACAACTATTATAGATACCCACATTATGAATGAATTGAACAGGGACATAATGCTACATTACAACTATTTACTAGATACCACCCATTAGGAATGAATTGAACAGGACATAATGCTACATACAACTGTTACAGTTACCCCCAATTAGGAATGAATTGAACAGGGACATAATGCTACATTACTATTTACCAGATACCCCATTACGAATGAATTGAACAGGGACATATGCTAAATTACTAGTTTCAGATACCCCATTAGAATGAATTGAACAGGGGCATAACGCTACATACTAGTTACTATACCCCCATTAAGAATGAATGAACAGGACATAATGCTCATTACTATTACTAGATATCCCCATTAGGAATAAAATTAACAGGGACATAATGCTACATTACAACTAGTTCTAGTTACCCCTATTAGGAATGAATTGAACAGGGACATAATGCTACATAACAACTAGTTACTAGTCACCCCAATTAGGAATGAATTGAACAGGGAAATAATGCTACATTACAACTAGTTACAAGTTACCCCAATTAGGAATGAATTGAACAGGACATAATGCTACTTACTAGTTACCAATACCCCCATTAGGAATGAATTGAACAGGGACATAATGCTACATTAGTTTACCAGATACCCCCATTAGATGAATTGAACAGGGACATAACGCTACATTACTAGTTACCAGATACCCCCATTAAGAAAGAATTGAACAGGGACATAATGCTACATTACTAGTAACTAGTTACCCACATTAGGAATGAATTGAACAGGGACATAATGCTACATTACTAGTTACTAGATACCCCAATTAGGAATGAATTGAACAGGGACATAATGCTACATTACGAGTTAATAGATACCCCCATTAGGAATGACTTGAACAGGGACATAATGCTACATTACTAGTTACTAGATACCCCCACTAGTAATGAATTGAACAGGGACATAATGCTACATTACTAGTAACTAGTTACCCACATTAGGAATGAATTGAACAGGGACATAATGCTACATTTCTAGTTACTAGATACCCCCATTAGGAATGAATTGAACAGGAAGTTAATGCTACATTACTAGTTACTAGATACCCCAATTAGGAATGAATTGAACAGGGACATAATGCTACACTACTAATTACTATATATCCCCATTAGGACCGAATTGAAATGCTACATTACAACTAGTTACTAGATACCCCCATTAGGAATGAATTGAACAGAGGCATAATGCTACATTACTAGTTACCAGATACCCCCATTAGGAATGAATTGAACAGGGACATAATGCTACATTACTAGTTACCAGATACCCCCATTAGTAATAAATTGAACAGGGACATAATGCTACATTACTAGTAACTAGTTACCCACATTAGGAATGAATTGAACAGGGGCATAATGCTACATTACTTGTTACTAGATACCCCAACTAGGAATGAATTGAACTGGGACATAATGCTACGTTACTAATATAGATAACCCCCATTAGGAATGAATTGACAGGGACAATGCTACACTTACAGTTACTATATACCCCATTAGGATTGAATTGAACAGGAAGTTAATGCTACATTACTAGTACTGATACCCCAATTAGAATGAATGAACAGGGACACAATGCTACATTACTAGTTACTATATATCCCCATTAGGAACGAATTGAATACTACATTACAACTAGTTACTAGATACCCCACTAGGATGAATTGAACAGGGACATAATGCCTACATTACAGTTACTAGTACCCCCCATTAGGAATGAATTGAACGGGACTAATGCTACAACATACTAGTTATACGATACCCCCATTAGGATTGAATTGAACAGGAAGTTAATGCTACATTACTAGTTACTAAATATCCCATTAGAATGAATTAACAGGGACAGAATGCTACATTACACTAGTTTACAAATCCCCCCATTAAATGAATTGAACAGGGACATGATCTACACATTAACTAGTTACTAGTACTACACCCTTGGGAATGAATTGAACAGGGAGATAATGCTACATTACTAGTTACTAGTTACCCCCATTGAGAATGAATTGACAGTTGACATAATGCTACATTACTAGTTACTAGATATCCCCATTAGGAATAAATGAACAGGACATATGGTCATTCAACTAGTTACTAGTTACCCCATTAGGAATGATTGAACAGGGACATAATGCTACATTACAATAGTTACTAGACACCCCCATTAGGAATGTATTGAACAGGGACATAATGCTACATTCAATAGTTACTAGTCACCCCCATTAGGAATGAATTGACAGGGACATAATGCTACATTACAACTAGTTACAAGTTACCCCAATTAGGAATATTAAACACAGGATATAATGCTATCATTACTAGTTACAGATACCCCCATTAGGAATGAATTGAAACAGGGACATAATGCTACATACTAGTTACCAGATACCCCATAGGAATGAAATGAACAGGGACATAATGCTACAGTACAACTATTTACATTCACCCATTAGGAATGAATTGAACAGGGAGATAATGCACATTACTAGTTACTAGATATCCCGTATTAGACTAATTGAACAAGGACATAATGCTACATTATTAGTTACAAGATACCATTAGGAATTAATAAACAGGGACAATATTTCTTACATTACCAGTTTACCCCATCGTAGTGATTTCTTTGAATAGTTAAATACTCCAGCCTAACCTGACAGCTGTCACTTGTTACCACATGGACAGACCGGTACCTGCAGTTCACACCATGCAACTTCACTGTAGTCTCCGTATCCAGTCCTTATAAACCGTTTTAAATGATCCCCTTCCAATCTCAATATTAAATTTCAGGTACGCCCATCCGGTGAGGTGGCCAACGCCTTGGTCTCGTTCTCTCGATCTCCTCCTGCTCCCTCCCTGTTCCCTGCCAGTTTGGTGCTGGGGGTTGGAGGCCTCAGTCCCTCCTGATGCTTCATCTTCTGACCCTAAACTGATGGACACACATTTTGGACATGACACCGAAAGCACGAACTCTCAGCCTGTCGGTTGGGGTTGGGACAGCCGGCAGTTTCGGGTGACCCCTTCGAACAGTGTCCGCATTCCCTTCCAAGAGCGCGGGTCTCTTCAGGAGGCCAGGTGGTCCCCGGGGTCATGCCTAGTAGCTCCAGTTGGGCAGAACTCCGCCTGTTAAACTTGTACGAGTTTCTTCCTCGTTCCTTTCCTGACAGTCGGGCGCCTCCTCAGGCCGCCAGTGAATCCAGTTCTGCCGGGTCTTCTGACAGAAAGTGAGATCTGATTCTGGGTGAGACATGGCGGTGGCGGAACACCGGACACCGACAGCGACATGACCCACTCATCATCGGTTTCTCACTTGCCCGTTCCTCGCTCCATATCTCTGGACAGTCTCCAGGCACTCGGGCGTGTTTACAATGAGTGGGGGAGAGAAAGGTTCTGGTGTAAGTGACGGTTAAATCTCCCAAGAGTGTCTATTAGCCACTGACAGGAGCTGAGAATAAAGTCCCCACTTATGGAATGGGTTAACAAGGGACACAGTCATGGATTGCATAGAAGGGGTAGCCCCTTAGCACGATCCTGCTTCTCGTGACAGGGACGACCTTTGCTTTGTTACTAGGAGAAAAAAATTCTTAACTCGTCGTGTGCAGCTCCGCGTGTATTGGAGTGCGATCACCGCACAGCACACCACATAGAGCAATGGCACCGCCCAGATCACGCCTACCCCACCCCCTAGAAGCAACACATAGAACAATGTCACCGCCAGATAGAGTATTCACCGCCCAGACCACGCCCACCCTAGCAGCACCACATAAAGCAATGTACCGCACAGACCACGCCCACCCCTTAGCAGCACGACATAAGACAGGGCACCGCCAGCCCACACCTACCCCCACCCCCTAGAAGCACCACATAGAGGAATGGCCCGCCCAGACCACGCACCCCCTAGCACACACCACATAGAGCATGGCACCGCCCAGACCACGCCGACTCCACCCCCTAGCTGCTTCACATTGAGCAAGGGTACCTCCCAGACCACGCCCACACATTCATAATGGGGGTATCTAGTAACTAGTAATGTAGCATTGTGTTCCTGTTCAATTCATTCCTAATGTGGGTAACTAGGAATGTAGCATTATGTCCCTGTTTAATTCATTCCTAAGGGGGTTATCTAGTAACTAGTAATGTAGCATCATGTCCCTGTTCAATTCATTCCTAATAGGGGTATCTAGTAATGTAGCAATATGTCCCTGTTCAATTCATTCCTAATGGGGGTATCTAGTAACTAGTAATGTAGCATTATATCCCTTTACAATTCATTCCTAATGGGGGTATCTAGTAACTAGTAATGTAGCATTATGTCCCTGTGTAATTCATTCCTAATAATTCTTTCCTAAGGGGAGTATCTAGTAACTAATAATGTAGCATTATGTCCCTGTTCAATTCATTCCTAATAGGGGTATCTAGTAACTAGTAATGTAGCATTATGACCATGTTCAATTCATTCCTAATGGGGGTATTTAGTAACTAGTAATGTATCATTATGTCCCTGTTCAATTCATTCCTAATGGTGGTAACTAGTAACTAGTTGCAATGTAGCATTATGTCCCTGTTCAATTCATTCCTAATGTGGGTAACTAGTAACTAGTTGTAATGTAGCATTATGTCCCTGTTCAATTCATTCCTAATGGGGGTATTTAGTAACTAGTTGTAATGTAGCATTACGTCCCTGTTCAATTAATTCCTAATGGGGGTATCTGGTAACTAGTTGAACAGGGACATAATGCTACATTACAACTAGTTACTAGTGTGGGCGTGGTCTGGGAGGTACCCTTGCTCAATGTGAAGCAGCTAGGGGGTGGAGTCGGCGTGGTCTGGGCGGTGCCATGCTCTATGTGGTGTGTGCTAGGGGTGGGCGTGGTCTGGGCGGTGCCATTCCTGCTATGTGGTTGCTTCTAGGGGGTGAGGTGGTAGGTGTGGGCTGCGGTGCCCTGTCTTATGTCGTGCTGCTAAGGGGTGGGCGTGGTCTGTGCGGTACATTGCTTATGTGGTGCTGCTAGGGTGGGCGTGGTCTGGGCTGTGAATACTCTATCTGGCGGTGACATTGTTCTATGTGTTGCTTCTAGGGGGTGGGGTAGGCGTGATCTGGGCGGTGCCATTGCTCTATGTGGTGTGCTGTGCGGTGATCGCACTCCAATACACGCGGAGCTGCACTACGACGAGTTAAGAATTTTCTTTCTCCTAGTAACAAAGCAAAGGTCGTCCCTGTCCCGAAAGCAGGATCGTGCTAAGGGGCTACTCCTTCTATGCAATCCCATGACTGTGTCCTTGTTACCCATTCGCATAAGTGGGGACTTTATTCTCAGCTCCTGTCAGTGGCTAATAGACACTCTTGGGAGATTTAACCGTCACTTACACACAGAACCTTTCTCTCCCCCACTCATTGTAAACACCGCCCGAGTGCCTGGAGACCTGTCCAGAGATATGGAGCGAGGAACGGGCAAGTGAGAACCGATGATTGAGCTGGGTCATGTTCGCTGTCGGTGTCCGGTGTTCCGCCACCGCCATGTCTCACCCAGAATCAGATCTCACTTTACTGTCAGAAGACCCGGCAGAACTGGATTCAACTGGCGGGCCTGAGAGGCGCCCGACTGTCAGGAAAGGAACAGGAAGAAACTCGTACACAGTTTAACAGGCGGAGTTTGCCCAACTGGAGCTACTAGGCTGACCCCGGGGACCACCTGGCTCCTGAAGAGAGCCCGCGCTCTTGGAAGGGATGCGGACACTGTTCGAAGGGGTCACCCGAACACTGCCGGCTTGTCCAACCCCAACGAACAGGCTGAGAGTTCGTCTGCTTTCGGTGTCATGTCCAAAATTGTGTCCATCAGTTTAGGGTCAGAAGATGAAGCATCAGAGAGGACTGAGGCCTCCAACCCCCAGCACCAAACTGGCAGGGAAAGGGAGGGGAGCAGGAGGAGATCGAGAGAACGAGACCAAGGCTTGGCCACCTCACCGGATGGGCGTACCTGAATTTAATATTGAGAGTTGGAAGGGGATCATTTAAAACGGTTTATCAAGGACTGGATACGGAGACTACAGTGAAGTTTGCATGGTGTGAACTGCAGGTCACCGGTCTGTCCATTGGTAACAAGTGACAGCTGTCAGGTTAGGCTGGAGTATTTATACATTCAAAGAATCACTATCGATGGGGTAACTGGTAATGTAGAAATATTGTCCCTGTTAATTAATTCCTAATGGGTATCTTGTAACTAATAATGTAGCATTATGTCCTTGTTCAATTCATCTAATAGGGATATCTAGTAACTAGTAATGTGCATATCTCCCTGTTCAATTCATTCCTAATGGGTGACTGTAAATAGTTTGTTACTGTGCATTATGTCCCTGTTCATTCATTCCTAATGGGGTATCTGGTAACTAGTATGTAGCATTTGTCCTGTTTCAATTCATTCCTAATGGGGTATCTGGTAACTAGTAATATAGCATTATATCCTGTTTAATATTCCTAATTGGGGTAACTTGTAACTAGTGTAATGTAGCATTATGTCCCTGTTCAATTCATTCCTAATGGGGGTGACTAGTAACTTTGGAATGTAGCATTATGTCCTGTTCAATACATTCCTAATGGGGGTGTCTAGTAACTATTGTAATGTAGCATTATGTCCCTGTTCAATACATTCTAAGGGGTAACTAGTAACTAGTTGAATGCATATGTCCTGTTCATTTATTCCTAATGGGGATATCTAGTAACTAGTAATGTAGCATTATGTCACTGTCAATTCATTCTCATGGGGGGTAACTAGTAACTAGTAAGTAGCATTATCTCCCTGTTCAATTCATTCCCAAGGGTGTAGGTACTAGTAACTAGTTAATGTGTAGAATCATGTCCCTGTTCAATTCATTCATAATGGTGGGATTTGTAATAGTGTAATGTAGCATTCTGTCCCTGTTAATTCATTCTAATGGGGATATATTAGTAACTAGTAATGTAGCATAACTTCCTGTTCAATTCAATCCTAATGGGGGTACTAGTAACTAGATAATGTTGCGCATTAGTCCCGTTCAATTCATTCCTAATGGGGGGATACTAGTAACTGTAATGTAGCATTATGTCCCTGTTCAATTCATCCTAGTGGGGTATCTAGTAACTAGTTGTAATGTAGTATTCAATTCGTTCCTAATGGGGATATATAGTAACTAGTAATGTAGCATTGTGTCCCTGTTCATTCATTCTAATTGGGGTATCGAGTACTAGTAATGTAGCATTAACTTCCTGTTCAATTCAATCCTAATGGGGTATATAGTAACTGTAAGTGTAGCATTGTCCCTGTTCAATTCATTCCTATGGGGGTTATCTAGTATTAGTAACGTACATTATGTCCAGTTCAATTCACTTCCTAGTTGGGGTATCTAGTAACAGTAATGTAGCATTATGCCCTGTTCAATTCATTCCTAATTGGGTAAACTAGTTACTAGTAATGTAGCATTATGTCCTGTTCAATTTATTATAATGGGGGTATCTGGTAACTAGAATGTAGCATTATGTCCTGTCAATCATTCCTAATGGGGGATTGGTAACTAGTAATGTAGCATTATGCCTCTGTTCAATTCATTCTCATGGGGGTATCTAGTAACTAGTTGTAATGTAGCATTTCAATTCGGTCCTAATGGGGATATATAGTAATTAGTAAGTGTAGCATTATGTCCCTGTTCATTCATCCTAATGGGGTATCTAGTAACTAGTAATGTAGCATTACTTCCTGTTCAATTCATTCCTAATGGGGTATCTAGTAACTAGAAATGTAGCATTATGTCCCTGTTCAATTCATTCCTAAGTGGGTAACTAGTTATAGTAATTGTAGCATTATGTCCTGTTCAATTGCTTACTAGTGGGGGTATCTAGTAACTAGTAATGTAGCATTATGTCCCTGTTCAAGTCATTCCTAATGGGGTATCTATTAACTCGTAATGTGCATTATTCCTGTTCATTCATTCCTAATGGGGTATCTAGTAACTAGTATGTAGCATTATGTCCCTGTTTCAATTCATTCCTAAGTGGGTAACTAGTTACTAGTAATGTAGCATTATGTCCCTGTTAATTCTTTCTTAATGGGGGTATCTGTAACTAGTAATGTAGCGTTATGTCCCTGTTCAATTCATATCTAATGGGGGATCTGAGTAAACTAGGATGTAGCATTAATGTCCCTGTTCAATTCTTTCCTAATGGGGGTATTGGTAACTAGTAATGTAGCATTATGTCCTGTTCAATTCATTCCTAATTGGGGTACTTTAACTAGTTGTAATGTAGCATTATTTCCCTGTTCAATTCATTCCTAATGGTGGTGACTATTACTGTTGTTATGTAGCATTATGTCCTGTTCAATTCATTCCTAATAGGGGTAACTAGAACTAGTTGTATGTAGCATTATGTCCCTGTTTAATTTTATTCCTAATGGGGATATCTAGTAACTAGTAATGAGCATTATGTCCGTTCATTTCATTCTTAATGGGGTATGTAACTAGTATTAGCGTATGCCCCTGTTCAATTCATTCCTAATGGGGGTATCTGAACTAGTAATTTAGCATATGTCCCTGTTCAATTCATTCGTAATGGGGTATCTGGTAACTAGTAATGTAGCATTATGTCCCTGTTCAATTCATTCCTAATTGGGGTAACTTGTAACCAGTTGTATGTAAGCATTATGTCCCTGTTCAATTCATTCCTAATGGGGGTATCTAGTAATAGTTGTAATGTAGATTATGTCCCTGTTCAATTCATTCATAATGTGGGTATCTATATAGTTGTAATGTAGCATTCAGTCCCCTGTTCAATTCATTCATAATGGGTTATCTAGAACTGTAATGTAGCATTATGCCTTTGTTACATTCATTCCTAGTGGGGGTATACTAGTAACTAGTTGTAATGTAGCATTTCAATTCGTTCCTATTGGGGCTTATATAGTAACTAGTAATGTAGCATTATGTCCCTGTTCAATTCATTCCAATTGGGGTATCTAGTAACTAGTATGAGCATTTTTTCCTGTTAATTCATTCCTAATGGGGGTATCTAGTAACTAGTAATGTAGCATTAGTCCCTGTTAATTCATTCCAATGGGGGTATCTAGTAACTAGTAATGTAGCATTATGTCCCTGTTCAATTCATTCTAATTGGGGGTATCTAGTACTGTAATGTAGCATTATGTCCCTGTTCAATTCATTCCAATTGGGGTATCTGGTAACTAGTAATGTAGCGTTATGTTTCCTGTTCATTCTTCCTAATTGGGGTATCTAGTAACTAGTTGTAATGTAGCATTTCAATCGTTCTCTAATGGGTATTATAGTAAGAACTAGTCTGTAGCATTATGTCCCTGTTCATTTCATTCTAATGGGGGTTTAGAACTAGTAATGAGCATAACTCCTGTTCATTTTCCTAATGGGAGTATCTAGTAACTAGTAATGTAGCATTATGTCCTGTTCAATTCATTCCTAATGGGGGTATCTAGTAACTAGTAATGTAGCATTATGCCTGTTCAATTCATTCCTAATTGGGGTATCTAGTAACTAGTAATGTAGCATTATTCCTGTTCAATTCATTCCTAATGGGGGATCTGGTAACTAGTATGTAGCGTTATGTCCCTGTCAATTCATTCCTAATGGGGGTATCTAGTAACTAGTAATGTAGCATTATGTCCCTGTTAATTCATTCCTTATGGGGGTATCTAGTAACTGTAATGTAGCATTATGCCCTGTTCAATTCATTCCAAATATGGGTATCTAGTAACTAGTAATGTAGCATTATGTCCCTGTTCAATTCATTCCTAATGTGGGGTAACAGTTACGAGTAGTAGCATTATGTCCCTGTTCAATTCATTCCTAATGGGGGTATCTGGTAACTAGTAATGTAGTGTTATGTCCCTGTTCAATTCATTCCTAATGTGGGTATCTAGTAACTAGTAATGTAACATTATGTCCCTGATCAATTCATTACTAATAGGGGTATCTAGTAACTAGTAGTGTAGCATTATGTCCCTGTTTAATTCCTTCCTAATGGGGGTATTTAGTAACTATTTGTAATGTAGCATTATCTCCCTGTTCAATTCATTCCTAATGGGGGTGACTAGTAACTAGTTGTAATGTAGCATTATGTCCTGTTCAATTCATTCCTACTGGGGGTAACTAGAACTAGTTGTAATGTAGCATTATGTCCCTGTTCATTTTATTCCTAATGGGGATATCTAGTAACTAGAGTGTAGCATTATGTCCCGTTCAATTCATTCCTAATGGGGGTATTCTAGTAACTAGTTGTATGTAGCCTTATGTCCTGTTCAATTTATTCCTAATGGGGGTATTGATAACTAGAATTTTAGCATTATGTCCCTGTTCAATTCATTCCTAATGGGGGGTATATGGTAACTAGTAATTGTAGCATTATGCCCTGTTCAATCATTCCTAATGGGGGTAACTTGTAACTAGTTGTTAATGTAGCATTATGTCCCTGTTCAATTCATTCTAATGGGGGTATATAGTAACTAATTGAATAGCATTCAGTCCCTGTTCAATTCATTCATAATGGGGTTATCTAGTAACTAGTAATGTAGCATTATGCCTCTGTTCAATTCATTCCTAGTGGGGGTATCTAGTAACTAGTTGTAATGTAGCATTTCAATTCGTTCCTATTGGGGATATATATAGTAACTAGTAATGTAGCATTATGTCCCTGTTCCATTCATTCTCTAATTGGGGGTATCTAGTAACAGTAATGTAGCATTATTTCTGTTCAATTCATTCCAATGGGGGTATCTAGAATAACTAGTAATGTAGCATTATGTCTGTTCAATTTATCCAATGGGGGTATCTAGTAACTAGTAATGTAGCATTATGTCCTGTTCAATTCATTCCTAATGGGGGTATCTGGTAACTAGTAATGTAGCATTATGTTCCTGTTCAATTCATTCCTAATGGGGTATCTATAACTATTGAATGTAGCATTTCAATTCTTCCTATGGGGATATTAGTAAACTAGTAATGTAGCATTATGTCCCTGTTCAATTCATTCCTAATTGGGGTATCTAGTAACTAGTAATGTAGCATAACTTCCTGTTCAATTCATTCCTAATGGGGGTATAGTAACTAGTAATGAGCATTATGTCCCTGTTCAATTCATTCCAATGGGGGGATCTAGTAACTAGTAATGTAGCATTATGTCCCCTGTTCAATTCATTCTAATGGGTATCTAGTAACTAGTAATGTAGCATTATTCCCTGTTCAATTATTCCTAATGGGGGGTATCTGGTAACCAGTAAGTAGCTTAGTCCCTGTTCAATTCATTCTAATGGGGTATCTAGTAACTAGTAATGTAGCATATTGTCCCTGTTTCAATTCATTCTCCTAATGGGGGTATCGTAGTAACTAGTAATGTAGCATTATGTCCTGTTCAATTCTTCCTAATTGGGGTATTCTAGTAACTAGTAATGTTGCAATTATGTCCCTGTTCAATTCATTCCTAATGGGGTAACTAGTACAGTAAGTAGCATTATGTCCCTGTTCAATTCATCCTAATGGGGGTATCTGGTAACATAGTAATGTAGCATTATGTCCCTGTTCAATTCATTCCTAATGGGGTATCTAATAACTAGTAATGTAACATGTTCCTGATCAATTCATTACTAATAGGGGTATCTAGAATAGTAGTGTAGCAATTATGTCACTGTTTAATTCCTCCTAATGGGGCGTATTCGTAACTAGTAATGTAGCATTATTCTCCCTGTTCAATTCATTCCTAATGGGGGTACTAGTAAACTAGTGTAATGTAGCTATGTCCCTGTTCAATTCCATTCCTACTGGGGTACTAGAACTAGTTAATGAGCATTATGTCCCTGTCATTATTCCAATGGTATTAGTAACTAGTAATGTAGCATTTTGTCCCTGTTCAATTCATTCCTAATGGGGGTATCTGTAGTAACTAGTTGTAATGTAGCATTATGTCCCTGTTCAATTCATTCAAGTAGGGTATCTAGTAATAGTTGTAAATACCCCAATGGGGATCTAGTAAATAGTGTAGCATATGTTCTGTTTCAATTCATTCATAATGGGGGTATCTAGTAACTAGTAATGTGGCATTAGTCCCTGTCAATTCATTCCTAATGGGTATGTACCTAGTAATTGTTAATGTAGCATTATGTCCTGTTTAATCATTCCTAATGTGGGTAAACTAGTTATAGAAGTAGCATTATTGTCCTGTTCATTCATTCCTAATGGGGGTATCTAGTAACTAGCAATGTTGTAGCATTATGTCCCTGTTCAATTCATCCTAATGGGGGTATCTTTTGACTAGTAATGTAGCATTATGTCCCTGTTCAATTCATTCATAATGGGGGTATCTAGTAACTAGTAATGTAGCATTTGTCCCTGTTCAATTCATTCTAATGTGGGGTAAACTAGAATGTAGATTATGTCCTGTTTAATTCATTCCTAAGGGGGGGTGGTAATCTAGTAATAGTAATGTAGCTTATGTCCCTGTTCAATCATTCTAATAGGGGTATCTAGTAACTAGTGTAGCATATGTCCCTGTTCAATTCATTCCTAATGGGGGTATCTAGAACTGTAATGTAGCATTTATTCCCTTTCAATTCATTCTAATGGGGTTATAGTAAACTAGTTGTAGCATTGTCCCTGTTTACTTCATATCCTAAGGGGGTATTAGTAACTAGTAAGTAGCATTATGTCCTGTTCAATTCTTCCTAATGTGGGGTATCTGTAACTAGTAATGTAGGCATTATGCCTGTTCAATTCATTCCTAATGGGGTTATCTAGTAAACTAGTAATGTAGCATTATGTCCCTGTCAATTCATTCCTAATGGGGTACTAGTAACTAGTTGAATGTAGCATTATGTCCCTGTTCAATTCATTCCTAATGTGGGGTAATATGTAACTAGTGTAGTAGCATTATGTCCCGTTTCAATATTCATCTAATGGGGTATTAGTAACTAGTTGTAATGTAGCATTACCCTGTCAAGTTAATTCCTAATGGGGGTATTGGTAACTAGTTGACAGGGACATAATGCTACATTACAAACTAGTATAGATATTAACCCCCATTGGAATAGAATGAACAGGGACATAATGCTACATTACAATTCATTCCTAATGGGGCTATCTAGTAACTAGTTGTAATGTATGCATGTATGTTATTGTTCAATTCTTCAATGGGGTTATCTAGTAATAGTTGTAAGGTAGTATTTTTGTTACTATCCAAGTTTACCCTATCAATGGGGTAACTAGTTGTAAGCAGCATTATGTTGTTCATTCCTTCCTAATCGGGGTATTAGTAAACTAGTTGTAATGTAGCACTATATGCTGTTCAATCATTCCTAATGGGGGATTTAGTAATGTGTAATGTAGTATTTTGTTAATATCCAGTTACCCTATCAATGGGGGATGTGTAACTAGTTGTAATGCAGCATTATTGTTCCTGTTCAATTCTTCCTAATGGGGGTAATCTAGTAACTAGTTGTAATGTAGCACATATTGAGTTCAATTCATTCCTAAGGGGGGATTAATAATAGTTGTAATGTAGTGTTTGTCTATCCGAGTTCACCCATCAAGGGTAACTAGTTGTAAGCAGCTTATGTGTGTTCAATTCCTTCCTAATGGGGTATTTAGTAACTAGTTGTAATGTAGCATTATCTCCCGTCAATTCATTCCTAATGGGGGTATTTAGTAACTAGTGTAATGTACAAGTAGCTCCCTGTTCAATTCATTCCTAATGGGAATCTAGTAACTAGTAATGTAGCATATATGTCCTGTTCAATTCATTCCTAATGGGGTATCTAGAACTAGTTGTAAGTAGCATTATGTCCTGTTCAATTCTTTCCAATGGGGTATCTGGTTAATATGTAATAGCATATGTTCCTGTTCAATCATTCCTAATGGGGGTATTCTAGCAAAACTAGTTGTAATGTAGCATTATGTCCCTGTTCAATTAATTCTAATGGGGGATATCTAGTAACTAGTAATGTAGCATAGTCCCTGTTCAATTCATTCCTAGGGGGTCTATTAGTAACTAGGTAATGTAGCATTATTCCCTGTTAATTCATCCTAATGGGGGGGTATTAGTAACTAGTTGTAATGTAGCATATTGTCCGTTCAATTCATTCCTATGGGGGGTAACTAGAATAGTGTATGTAGCATTAGTCCCTGTTCATTCATTATTCTAATGGGATATCTAGTAACTAGTAATGTAGCATTATGTCCTGTTCAATTCTTCCTAATGGGGGTATCTGTAGTAACTAGTTGTAATGTTAGCATATGTCCCTGTTCAATTCATTCATATAAAGTGGGTATCTAGTAACTAGTTTGTAATGTAGATTCTGTCCCTGTTCAATTCATTCTAAATGGGGCATACTAAGTAACTGTAGTAGCATATGCCTCTGTTAAAATTCATTCCTAATGGGGGTATTTAGTAATAATTGTAATGTAGCATTTCAATTGTTCCTAATGGCTGGGATATATGTAACTAGTAAGTTTGCTATTCCCTGCAATTCTTCTAATGGTTTTGGGTATTATAACTAAATGTATGCATTACTTCCTGTTCAATTCATTCCTAATGGAGGTATCTAGAAAACTAGTAATGTAGCATTTGTCCGTTATCTTTAATGGGGGTTCCTAGTATTGAATGTAGCATTATGTCTCGAATTCCATCCTAATGTGGTAACTAGAAAGAATGTAGCATTATGTCCTGTTCAATTCATTCCTATGGGGGTATCTAGTAACTAGAATGTAGCATTATGTCCCTGTTCAATTCATTTCAATGGGGGTATTCTATTTACTAGTAATGTAGCATTAGTCCCTGTTCAATTCATTCTAATGGGGGTATTAGTAACTATTAATGTAGCATTGTTTCCTGTTCAATTCATTCCAAGTGGGGTACTAGTATAGTAGCATTATGTCCCTGTTTTAATTCATTCTAAGGAGGGATTATAATAGTAATAGTAATGTAGCATTATGTCCCTGTTCAATTCATTCTAATAGGGGGTCAGTATCTAGTAATGTAGCATATGTCCCTGTTCAATTCATTCCCTAATGGGGGATTAGTTAAACTAGTAATGTAGCATTATATCCATTACAATTCATTCTCATTCCTAATGGGGGTATTTAGTAACTAGTTGTAATGTAGCATTACATCCCTGTTCAATTCATTCCTAATGGGGGTATCTGGTAACTAGTTGAACAGGGACATAATGCTACATTACAACTAGTTACTAGATACCCCCATTAGGAATGAATTGAACAGGGACATAATGCTACATTACAATTCATTCCTAATGGGGCTATCTAGTATCTAGTTGTAATGTAGCATTATGTTCTTGTTCAATTCATTCCGAATGGTGGTATCTTGTAACTAGTTGTAATGTAGTATTTTGTTACTATCCAAGTTTACCCTATCAATGGGGTAACTAGTTGTAATGCAGCATTATGTTGCTGTTCAATTCCTTCCTAATCGGGGTATCTAGTAACTAGTTGTAATGTAGCACTATATTGCTGTTCAATTCATTCCTAATGGGGGGATTTAGTAACTAGTTGTAATGTAGTATTTTGTTAATATCCAGGTTCACCCTATCAATGGGGTAACTAGTTGTAATGCAGCATTATGTTCCTGTTCAATTCCTTCCTAATGGGGGTATCTAGTAACTAGTTGTAATGTAGCACTATATTGCTGTTCAATTCATTCCTAATGGGGGGATTTAATAACTAGTTGTAATGTAGTGTTTTGTTACTATCCGAGTTCACCCCATCAATGGGGTAACTAGTTGTAAGGCAGCATTATGTTGCTGTTCAATTCCTTCCTAATGGGGTATTTAGTAACTAGTTGTAATGTAGCATTATCTCCCTGTTCAATTCATTCCTAATGGGGGTATTTAGTAACTAGTTGTAATGTAGCATTATCTCCCTGTTCAATTCATTCCTAATAGGGATATCTAGTAACTAGTAATGTAGCATTATGTCCATGTTCAATTCATTCCTAATGGGGGTATCTAGTAACTAGTTGTAATGTAGCATTATGTCCCTGTTCAATTCTTTCCTAATGGGGTATCTGGTAACTAATTGTAATGTAGCATTATGTTCCTGTTCAATTCATTCCTAATGGGGGTATCTAGCAACTAGTTGTAATGTAGCATTATGTCCCTGTTCAATTAATTTCTAATGGGGATATCTAGTAACTAGTAATGTAGCATTATGTCCCTGTTCAATTCATTCCTAATGGGGGTATTTAGTAACTAGTTGTAATGTAGCATTATCTCCCTGTTTAATTCATTCCTAATGGGGGTATTTAGTAACTAGTTGTAATGTAGCATTATGTTGCTTTTCAATTCATTCCTAATGGGGGTATCTAGTAACTATGTGTAATGTAGCATTATATCCCTGTTCAATTCCTTCCTAATGGGGGTATCTAGTAACTAGTTGTAATGTAGCATTATGTCCCTGTTCAATTCCTTCCTAATGGGGATATCTAATAACTAGTTGTTATGTAGCATTATGTCCCTGTTCAATTCATTCCTAATGGGGGTATTTAGTAACTACTTGTAATGTAGCACTATATTGCTGTTCAATTCATTCCTAAT
>CM033476.1:50666557-50698205 GCA_019447015.1 Hymenochirus boettgeri
CTTGCATTCTAATGGGGTATTCTGGTAACTAGTAATGTAGCGTTTATGTCCCTGTTCAATTCATTCTAAAGGGGTATTGTAACTAGTTGTAGCATTATGTCCCGTGTAATTCCATTCCTAATGGGGGTATTAGTAACTATTGTAATGTAGCATTATTCCCTGTTCAATCATTCCTAATGGGGGGGACTAGAAACTATTGTAATGTAGCATTATGTCCCTGTTCAATTCATTCCTATGGGGGTAACTAGAACTAGTTTTTTAATGTAGCATTACCGTTCATTTTATTCTAATGGGGGATATCTGTAACTAGGAATGTAGCATTAGTCCCTGTTCAATTCATTCCTAATGGGGGTATCTAGTAACTAGTTGTAATGTAGGCATTATGTCCCGTTTCAATCATTATAAGTGGGATCTAGTAACTAGTTGTAAGTGCATTCGTCCCGTTCAATTCATTCCTAATGGGGTATCTAGTACTGTAATGTAGCATTATGCCCTGTGTAATTCATTCCTAAGGGGGTATCTAGTATAGTTGTAATGTAGCATCTGTCAATTCTTCCTAATGGGGATATTAGTAACTAGTAATGTAGCATTATGTCCCTGTTCAATTCATTCCTAATTGGGTATCTATTAACTAGTAATGTAGCATTATGTCCTGTTCAATTCATTCCTAATGGGGGTATCGAGTAAACTAGTAATGTAGCATTATGTCCGTTCAATTCATTCCTAATGGGGTACCTAGTAATTGTAAGGTAGCATTATGTCCCGTTTAATTCATTCCTAATGGGGTAACTAGTTACTAGTAATGTAGCATTATGTCCCTGTTCAATTCATTCTAATGGGGGTATCTAGTAACTAGATGTAGCATATGTCCCTGTCAATTCTCTAAGGGGGTACTTTGACTAGTAATGTAGCATTATGTCCCTGTTCAATTCCTTAATGGGGGGGTATAGTAACTAGTAATGTAGCATTGTTCCGTTCAATTCATTCCTAAGTGGGTAACTAGTAATGTAGCATTATGTCCCTGTTCAATTCATTCCTAAGGGTATCTAGTAACTAGTAATGTAGCATTATGTCCCTGTTCAATTCATTCCTAATGGGTATCTAGAGTAATGTAGCATATGTCCCTGTTCAATTCATTCATAAAGTGGGATCTAGTAACTAGTTGTAATGTAGCATTCTGTCCCTGTTCAATTCATTCCAAGGGGCATATAGTAACTAGTAATGTAGCATTATGCCTCTGTTAAAATCATTCCTAATGGGGGATCTAGTAACTATGTAATGTAGCATTTCAATTCGTCCTAATGGGGATTATAGTAACTAGTAATGTAGCATTATGTCCCTGTTCATTCATTCCTAATTGGGGTATCTATAACTAGTAATGTAGCATTACTTCCTGTTCAATTCATTCCTAAGGGGGTATCTAAGTAACTAGTAATGTAGATATAGTCCCTGTTCAATTCATTCCTAAGGGGGTACCTAGTAATTAGTAATGTAGCATTATGTCCTGTTAATCCTTCCTAATGTGGGTAACTAGTTACTAGTAATGTGAGCATTATGTCCTGTTCAATTCATCCTAATGGGGTATCTAGTAACTAGCAATGTAGCATTATGTCCCTGTTCAATTCATTCCTAATGGGGGTATCTTTGACTAGTAATGTAGCATTATGTCCCTGTTCAATCATTATAATGGGGTATCTAGTAACTAGTAATGTAGCATTGTGTTCCTGTTCAATTCATTCCTAATGTGGGTAAATAGTAATGTAGCATTAGTCCCTGTTAATTCATTCCTAAGGGGGTTATCTAGTAACTAGTAATGTAGCATTATGTCCCTGTTCAATTCATTCTAATAGGGGTATCTAGTAAGTAGCCATATGTCCCTGTTCAATTCATTCTAATGGGGGTATCTGTAACTAGTAATGTAGCATTATATCCCTTTCAATTCATTCAATGGGGGTATTTAGTAACTAGTGTAATGTAGCATTACGTCCGTTCAATTCATTCCTAATGGGGGTATCGGTAACTAGTTGAACGGGACATAATGTACATCAAACTAGGTACTAGATACCCATTAGGAATGAATTGAACAGGGACATAATGTACATTACAAATCCTATGGGGCTATATAATCTAGTTGTAAGTAGCATTAGTTCTGTTCAATTCATCCGAATGGGGTATTAGTAACTAGTTGTAATGTAGCATATATTGCTGTTCAATCATTTCTATGGGGGGATTAGTAACTAGTTGTAAGTAGTATTTTGTACTATCCAGTTTCCCCATCAATGGTTGTAACTAGTTGTAATGCGCATTATGTTGTGTTCAATTCCTTCCTAATCGGGGTATCTAGTAACTAGTGTAATGTAGCACATATTTGCTGTTCAATTCATTCCTAATGGGGGATTTAGTAACTAGTTGTAATGTAGTATTTTGTTAATATCCAGTTACCCTATCAATGGGGTAACTATGTAATGCAGCATTTTGTCCGTTCAATTCCTTCCAATGGGGGTATCTAGTAACTAGTTGTATGTAGCAATTGCTGTTCAATTCATTCCTAATGGGGGGATTATAAATAGTTAATGTAGTGTTTGTTACTATCCAGTTCACCCATTCAATGGGGTAACTAGTTTAAGGCAGCATTATGTTGCTGTTCAATTCCTTCCTAATGGGGTATTAGTAACTAGTTGTAATGTAGCATTATCGCCCTGTTCAATTCATTCCTAATGGGGGTATTAGTAACTAGTAGTAAGTTGCATTATTCCCTGTTCAATTCATTCCTAATGGGAGATCTAGTAATAGTAATGTAGCAATTAGTCCGTGTTCAATTCATTCCTAAGGGGGTATCTAGTAACTAGTTGTAATTAGCATTAGTCCTGTTCAATTCTTTCCTAATGGGGTATCTGGTAACTAATGTAATGTAGCATTTGTTCCTGTTCAATTCATTCCTAATGGGGTATCTAGCAACTAGTGTAATGTAGCATTATGTCCCGTTCAATTAATTCTAATGGGGATATCTAGTAACTAGTAATGTAGCATTATGTCCTGTTCAATTTCATTCCTAATGGGGGATCTAGTAACTAGTTGTATGTAGCATTATCTCCCTGTTTCAATTCATTCCTAATGGGGGTATTTAGTAACTAGTTGTAATGTAGCATTATGTTCTGTTCAATTCATTCCTAATGGGGGTATCTAGTAATATGTAATGTAGCATTATATGCCCTGTTCAATTCCTTCCTAATGGGGGTATCTAGTAACTAGTTGTATGTAGCATATGTCCTGTCAATTCTACTAATGGGGATATCTATAAACTAGTTGTAAGTAGTATTAGTCCTGTTAATTCATTCTA
Organism: Hymenochirus boettgeri; assembly: GCA_019447015.1. Classification (NCBI taxonomy): domain Eukaryota; kingdom Metazoa; phylum Chordata; class Amphibia; order Anura; family Pipidae; genus Hymenochirus; species Hymenochirus boettgeri. Next base: position 50,669,898 of record CM033476.1, read on the forward strand.
ATGGGGGTATTTAGTAACTACTGTAATGTAGCACTATTTGCTGTTCATCATTCATTCCTAATGGGGGGATTTAGTAAGTAGTTGTAAGTATAGATTTTCTGTTTAGTCAAGTTCACCCATCAATGGGGTACATAGTTGTAAGTAGCACTATATTGCTGTTCAATTCATCCTAATGGGGGGATTTAGTAAGTAGTTGAATGTAGTATTTTGTTATGTCCAAGTTCACCCCATCAATGGGGTAATCTAGTTGTAATGTAGCACTACTGTATATTGCTCTTCAATCCTTAATGGGGGAATTTAGTAACTAGTTGTAATGTAGCATTTTGTTACTATTCAACTCACTTCTATCAATGGGGGTAACTAGAAACTAGTTGCAATTGCAGCATTATGTTGCTGTTATTAATTTATTCCTACAGGGTGCTTTGATTCATCCTAATGGGTATCTAGTAACTGAGTATGAACATTAGTGTCCATATTCATTACTAATAGGGTATCTAGTAGAACTAGAAGTGTAGCATTATGTCCCTGTGTTAATTCATTCCTAATGGGGGTATTAGTAACTATTTGTAATGTAGCATTATCTCCCTGTTCAATCATTCCTAATGGGGGTATTTAGTAACTAGTTGTAATGTAGCATTATGTCCCTGTTCAATTCATTCCTAATGGGGGTATTTGTAAGTAGTTGTAATGTAGTATTTTGTACTGTCCAAGTTCACCCCATCAAGGGGTAACTAGTTGTAATGGTACACTATATTGCTGTTCAATCATTCCTAATGGGGGGATTAGTAAGGAGTTGAATGGTGTATTTGTTACTGTCCAAGTTCACCCCATCAATGGGGTGGAAATAAGTTGTAATGTAGCACTACTGTATATTGCTCTTCAATCCTTCCTAATGGGGGAATTAGTAAATAGTTGTAATGTAGTATTTTGTTACTATTCAACTCACTTCTATCAATGGGGTACCTAGAAACTAGTTGCCATGCAGCATTATGTGCTGTTTATTAATTTATTCCTAACAAGGGTGTCCTTTGATATGGGCGACCCGAGCGACTGCACAGGTGGCATTACCAGGGGGTGGGGGCCGCCAGGTTGAGAGTCCTAAAGTTTGTTTTTTTAAACTACCAGGGCTGAAGGTCAAATTGTTGTATCAGCTCCACAGCACCCGGTCACAAAATGGCATATCAGCGCCACCCGTGTGACGGAAAAAAAAACCGTAACACACGTAAGCCTTGTGGTGGTCATAGATGCTAAAATATGGTCATACGATCTACGGCTCATACGATCATCAGGCCATGTAGGACTACCTTTCGATATTTTCCAATCGGGCCAGTTGGGAAAAAATCAATTGGCCCATCTGATTGTATGAGCTAAGAATTTTGTATGATCGTGATCGTAGCATTTATGCCACCATTACTTTAGATGCCGTATGCTGTGATTTTCTGTTTTGCATTAGTGCATGACGTAATGATGGTAAGCATGATAGAGCACGCGCTGTGGGATACTAGGTAACTAGTTGTAATGTTCTATTCATTCCTAATGTGGGTATCTAGTAGCAAGTTGTAGTGTTTTTTTTTTACTATTTAATTTACTTCATTAAAGTTCTAATGCAGAATATTTGTGAATTCGATTCATTTCTATGTGTTATAGTATCTTATTGCCTCTGTCAAGTGGTAATTAGTAACTAGTTGTAATGTGGTATGTGTTGCCATACATATGACTTCTAATTTGGGGTTTAGAATAACTAGTTTGATAACATGGGTTTAACTAGTTGAATGCCATAATCTTTCCACCATCACATAACATCTTTAAAGGGCATGTCCACCCCCCAAAAAACATCCACCCCCACTATGGCCCCATTGTGTAGTGAAGGTTAATCCTTACCTCACATCCCAGCTCCATATGGTTCTCCTGTTAGCCCCCCCAAAGTCCCAAAACTGCCCACCAGGAGGATAGCAGAGTCCATATAGGACTCTGCCTCCTACTGGCCTCCGGGAGAAGTTGGCATGCGTTACTGCAGCCATTCTCCCTCCCTCCCCTCCCTCTCCCTCCCTCCTCCCGATTAGGATTCCCTACCCTACATAAAAACCTTTTCACCAAACACTCCCCCTGTCCCCCCAGCCCCAACCGCTATGTTAGTAATTTCAGAAAATGCCCAAAACATTACTACCTTCCCTCTTGCCTCGCCACACTGAACTCCCAGCAGCCGCGTCCGTGATTGGCTGCCGCTCAGCCAATCGCAGACGCGACTGCCGGTCCTGCCCTCTGCTTGCATTTTCTCGCAAGCAGAGGGTTGGCAGCGCGGCGGAGGAAGAGGGAAGGTAAGTAAAGTTTTGGGCATTTTCTGATATTACTAACACAGCGGTTGGGGCTGGGGGGACAGGGGGAATGTTTGGTGAAAAAAATTTTGAAGGGTGGACATACCCTTTAAAGTATCTAGTAAGTTGCATAAGTTTTTAGCTTGTCAATATTCTATTATTCCTTATATGGATGTCTAGTAATTAATTAAATTACTGTGGATAATATTATTTTAGTACCCTATTCAGTGTTAGGGGTAGCTAGAAAAAAGAGAAGAAAAACTCGCAGGTTGGCAGTTTCCAGCAGGAGTTTTTGAAATTAGGCCTTTTCACTGCTCTCGTGTGGTTTCTAGGCAATAATACACCCCTACATTAAAAAAGTAAATAAATAGGAATTGCAGTTCAAGACGCTGATAAAACATTTTTTTAGAGCCTTGTACTTATATGGTCATGGAACTCCTTGGTGGTGCAATCCAATAATGGCTGCTAATGACCAAATCAATGTAAAACCAATTGCTACCCAATGTATTATGGGGTAACATAGGTTTTACACTAACTTAGCAATACTTTGCCATTTCCAAAACTTTTGGAAATAGCCTATGCAATACAGGCTATAGTTTAGTTTTGGTACCATGTAGTGCAAGGGAGATTCAATAAAAACTTCTTATCGTTAAATGGTGCTAATTTTCCCCAACAATCAGATCTTATTTAACATTTGAAAGTAACATCTGATTAGCACCATTTTAAAAGATAAGAACTTTTTGAATAACCTGATAGTGCCTTTTGAATGTGACACAAGCCAGTGCTTTTTACTACTGCAATCCCGCAATGCATTTAAAATTATGGAAATTGGCTTACCACTTTACTTGTTTCACTTGTTGTTAAGTGTTTACAAGGGCATGTTTATGGGGTATTTAAGATGTCCAGAGTCCCTCCTTTCTGCTGGCACATAGTTACCTTCTGTTTTAGATTTCCATACAGTACTTATGTGGTAACTAAACTTCACACTGCATACATGAGAAGACGTGCAGTGATATATGTACATATCAGTGACAGCACAAACAGTGTTGGCATGGGTAAAACCTCATGTTAATGTTACATACTGTATCAGTAGTACATCTGTGCCTGCTGCCCACAGTACTGACTCTTGTGCTAAACATTTAATAGGGGCATAAATGAACAAGGATACATAGCACAATGCCTTTATGTAATAAGGTATGCGCTGTTATAAATATAAAAAAAATTAAATATGGGATATACATAACTGTGCCATGTAAATTTATGGACCATGGAACTCCTTGTTGGCAGCTAATACAATATCCTTGTAATTTATAACAGGGATTATATAATATATAATTATTCATTATATATTGAGTATCAATATTTATTTGAACTTAACCAGAGTAACTGAAAGCTGCAAGCACTCAGTGACTAAACTTCTTTTGGGGTAGGAAAGCTGTTCTAGGTTAAAGGGGGTGTCACTGTTTGCACTGCACCCAGGCAGAAAAAGACCAGGGACATCTCTAAAAGTCCTCGATAGATTCTGTCCTGAGAGGAAGCCAATCGCAGAGTCTCAGTTCAGTAACAGAGAACTGATCACTGGTACAATGCAGGGACTGAGGGATGCTGGGAAATGTCCATGAAAATGGGACACTCCTGGTGAACCCAGGATGCTAAACTGTTGAAATGCACTTTAAATAATTCAGCACAGAGTAGAGGGACAGCAGAAAAATTCCCTTAACACCAAGGTAGCACTGCTAACAATCACAGGGGGACAGCCAGCAGAAAGGAAACATATATACGTGAGCTGTTTGTGCGAGTGATCTCCAGTGTTTGTGTTGTTAATAGGGCAGTGCACCCCTCTCCCTTACTAATACTATGATCTGGTAAATGAAGGGTTAATTTAGTTAGAGAACTACTGTATGTACTGGAGACAAACACAGGAGATGGAGATGGCAGTTTTACAGACAGCTACCAGTACAACCAATGTGTAGAATTACACTGATGTGTCGCCTACTGCACTGTGTCCCATACCAGCAGCTCCACACCAACAGCCATGCACCCAGGCACTGAGTGAGACTCCTCTAACTCTGCATCCTACCATTTCCGGTCCTAAAGCCCTGCTCCTGCATGTCCAGGTTTGGGAGGGGATGGGGGGTTTGACAGGGGGATGGGCCCCTCTGGCATCCAGGCCCCAGACATATGCCTTCTGCATAATCCAGCCCTGAGAAAGGCTGAGGCCACACTACAACGCAACAAATCGCTCACCCAAATCGCAAGCGTTATCGCATGCGAATGGTGCATGATTCTTGTGCGTTTTGCCTTTGGCGTGCGTTTTTGTGCATTAATTGTGGCATTTCCGTTATGGAAACGCATGCGTTAATGCATAAAAAATGGAAACACAGCGTACCCAAAACGGAAATGTCTGCGCAATTGCATGCGCTTCGGAAATTGTGCGTTTCGCGATTCCCATTATAACCAAATCGCATGCGCAATCACAAAAAGGGAGAGTTCGCTAAGAAAATTGCTTAGTCTAATTAGCTCATGTAATAACAGATATGTAAATATTTTTATAAATCTACGCGTGTTATTATCCACTATCACTTTCACTGAAATGTGAAAGTCAGCATTTTCAAGCTCACATGAGCCATATACCAGGTGTTCTACAAATACAAACATACAAAAAAGGTCTTTGGAAACATCCCCTAGCATAAGTAAATGAATGCTACAGAAGTGCAGCTGATCAAAACAAAAAAACTGGTACAACAAAAAAAGGAGACAAATTGATTATCATTCATTGTCGTAGTATTCTGAGGAGAGGGCTGAACAACTGTTTTGCCGGCGATCGTTTCATGTATGGACTGTCGGCTGTTTGATCGACCAAGAGCCCATACACCAAACAATTGTTGCCCGAAACGCCCATTTGACTAGAGTCAGCCGCTATCGCACGTGTGTGTACAAGCCTTTAGGCTGTTTCACCCCAATAAACCTCTGCAACCAATAGTCACATATCTCACTGTTAAATGTACAAGACAAACTCTCTCTCTTGTTAGGTCAAACACTTTCTTCCCTACTCCAAACTCTTATCTTTAGTTTGTGTTGGTTGCAGATATTTATGGGTTGATTTTTCAATTAATCTTGTAATATTTGTGACTTGATCCACAGTTGTGAGTACAATTGTAGTGAGCCCCAGGTGTTAATTGGAAATTGCAGCCCCAGTGTCCCTGTGCACCATTTCTCTCTCTTCTAGCTCCTCTGACTTTATAGTGAGATTCAATACAAGTTTTATTATTTATAATATTAAGTCATTTATAAACAGATTAAAAAGAAGTGGCCCCAGTACGAAAACCGTGGGGAAAGTATGGAGCCGACTCCTCGGGTCATAGATGTGGAGCCAGACACTTAATAAGTATAAACCATAAATTAATGCGTAATTAAAACATTGCATCAACAAAAAATCATGTCAATTGGTCACTAAGAAAACTGCTTGCCTGACGCGTTCATGCCAGAAAACGGCACTTCATGAGAGGGCCCTCATAGATCAAAAAGGGATCTATAGATCCAACAAACTAATTTCTATCCATGTACAAATGTTTTTTTTTCTAGGCTAACAGACTTCTGGTTATACAAAATTATCAAAACTTCAGAGGATGTGCAATCGGGGGGGATCTAGATAGATGTCACATTGGGCTGCTAAGTGGCAGATGAGATTCAATGTTGATGAATGTAAGGTGATTCATTTGGACTAAAAATCCTTGTGCTGCTTATACTATAAATGGCTCTGTGTTCAGTGAATCCCTGTGGAAAGGGACTTGGAGTTTTGGTGGATTACAAACTTAAAGGTAGCAAGCAGTGCCAGAGGGCAACAGCCAGAGCCAGCATGGTATTGTCTTGTATAATGATGGGTATGGATTCAAGGAAGGAAAATGTTATTCTCCCTCAAAGCATTGGTAAGGCCTCATTGGAATATGCAGTGCAATTTGGAATCCTGTGTACAAAAAGGACATCTTTGAAATAGAAAGGGTTCAGAGAAGGGCAACTAAATCAATAAGGGGATTGGGGGGAGCTTGAATATGAAGAGAGACTGGAAAAGTTACAATTATGTATGCTGGAGAAAATTTGCTTGCGTGTGGGGAATGATTACTGTGTATAAATACATTAACGGGCATACAATAAACTATCTGGGGCATTATCACCAATAGAACAATGTTAGAGGACACAATGACATCCCATAAGACTAAAGAAAAAAGGTTTAGGCTTCAAGTTCGGAAAGGGTTTTCACGTGAGAATGTAAAGTTATGGAACTGTCTTCCAGTGGACGTTGTTAGGCAGGTTCATTGGTCAGTTTAAAAAAAAATGCTGGATGAGTTTCTGCAAACAAGGAAGTTGCAAGTATGGATTGATACATAAAGTAGAGTTGATCAGGGAAATTTCCGATTGCCACATGGAGTCAGGAAGGAATTTTTTCCCCTTCATAAATTTGATTTTTTTTTGCCTTCCTTGGATCAACAGTTAGGCAAGAAATGAGGATTATTGCGGATGGGTTGGACTGGATGGACGTAAGCCTTTATCAACCTCAAAATACTATAACTATTACTATAGTTTATCAATTTATAACACCAGGTCACTTTTTACCAGTTCACAAACCTATGTAGTCTTTCTGGTTGCGGGGAATCATAAAAACGCTAGAGCTGTGTCAGCAAGAAATGCTTCTCTATTGGCCAGTCCAACAGCAATCGTACCTTTGGAGGACTGGTATGGGGGATCTAGAGCAAAAACATCTGGGAGGACCTAGCAGTTGAGATCCTCACCTTGAGTACTTTCAAGGGGTAGTTTTAAGCTCACAGTTGCTTATACCATAATGAAGTATAAAAAAAGATCACATGCGAAAAGATAACGTTAGCTGAGTACATTTATTTGTAATCTGTGACCTCCTATATTACATCTTATACCAGTTGAGAATTGTGCTGTGCTGGACTTTCACAAAGACAAATAAAAATGCAAGCTGGATACTGTAGTTGGAATGATCCAAACTACTGGTCAAATAGTAGGCATTTGAGTTGATGGCAGAAATGTAAAAACATGCTTAGCAAACTTCATAATTAATAATAATGTAATAGGTGGGTGATCAGGAAGCCCCTAATTATTCAGTTGTGTTTTTGTCAAATAACTTTAAACAGTGGTAATTCACAATTCAGACAGACCACAAGTACAATTAAACTTAAGACAAAACCTAAAAAAGCTGACCCAGGACCAGACCCATGGGGATTAATTTGGTACACAACATCAAAGGGCCCCTACGCAAAATATGTTAGCTAGTCACCTCTAAGTAGTGGAGACTGTAATAGTTACCCTCCGATGTTCCTTAAAGAAGATATTCATTTTGGGTCCTGTTATTTTCTGTCTTGTGTCTGCTCAAGCCTTCTTCTGGTTGTGTGTCAATCATGTCCGTGATGAATGACGTAACAGCCAATTATTGCCTGCTCCTTACTGCCTCCTATCTTACTGCCTCTATTAGCATGCACTAACATGTTTAGGAGGTTTAAAGTGAAACCTTTATTGGCTTACTAAATAAAAATGCAAGCTTGATACTGTAGTTTGGAATGATCCAAACTACTGGTCAAATAGTAGGCATTTGAGTTGATGGCAGAAAGTAAAAACATGCTTAGCAATCTTCATAATTAATAATAATGATAATAGGTGGGTATCATGGACAGCCCCTATAATTATCAGTTGTGTTGTTTGTCAAATAATTAAACAGGTGGTAATATCACAATTCAGACAGACCACAAGTACATTAAACTTAGACAAAAACCTAAAAAGCTGACCCATGACCCCAAGACCCATGGGGATTAAATTTGGTACAAACATCAAGGGGCCCTACGCAAAATATGTTAGCTTAGTCACCTCCAAGTAGTGGAGACTGTAATAGTTACCCCCCGATGTTCTTAAAAAGATATTTACTTTTGGGTCCTGTGTGCTATTTCTGCTCTTGGGTCTGCTCAAGCTTCTTTCCTGGTGTTGGAGTCAATCATGTCCTGTGATGAATGACGTAACAGCCAATTATTGCCTCCTCCTTACTGCCTCCTATCTTACTGCCTCCTATTAGCATGCACTAACATGTTTAGGAGGAGTGCAGCAACTAAAGAAGATTGTGACAGGCCAGAATATTTCTTTTAGGAGCAGCAAGAGAGATAAGTAACAGACTCCACTATTTGGAGGTGATCAAGCTAACTAAGATTGCTCATGTAGGGGGGGTGGAAATGCCCTTTAAGATTTAGTGATGAAGTCAAGATTCTTTGGGCAATGTGGGCAATGACCACTGATGAACCATGCCAATTGATCCACCAAGTCAGACCACCAATAACACCCGATCAAACGCCACACACATATGATAATTGGGTGGTACATTTGCCTTGGCAGTCAGTGTGAGAACAGCAGATATGATTTTATTATCCATAATTTTTTTAACTGGAACAAAAAATTCACCATTTCTCTAATATTCCCTTGTAAAGGTTACATGTTTCCTTGGATGTCCGATTCGATTTTGACTTTATTAAACTTGATCGTGTACGTAATTTTAGACCCCATTAATATTCTACAGAAAAGGTGGGAGGAACAGGCGTTTCATACCCAAGACAACAGATTTGAAATAGCTTTATAAATCTGCTCCGCTTACTGATCCTAAGATTTTAATGGGTTTACTGACCTTTTCTGGATGCTTAAAATAGATTTCAGTGAAGCTGTGTGTGAATGGCCTTAGGCTGCTCAGTTTGGAATGCAATGCCTTTATCAGCTCTGTGGAATGATTCTGGGAACCTTAAGAGACCCTTTAATATCCGCCTCCGCTGTGTGCAGGGTGAAGATATCACCAGTTATGTGTGTTTATCACAATCTGCCCAGTGCTTCCTTCAGGCCATTTGCCAACAATAGGAAAACCAATATAATTATTATTTCACCATTCATTTGCAAACTGGGATTAATTTAGAGAACAAAACAATCTGAAACATAACATAAGGCAGGCAGCAAGCAAGCAACCTGAATGCTACCTTAAATGTTCAGAAGAAAAAAGGTGCGGAGAGCCAATCAAATATTCAGGGGTAGCACCATGTTTATTAACCAATAGACCATGCAGAACAAACACAGCACAAACTTTTCGGCCAAAGGGCCCCATACCATCGTGTTTTTTGTACTCTATGCTACCTAAATGCTGACTTATCAGGCTGGATTTTGGTAGGTCAGGCGAACGGCTGTGCACTGTTCATGCAGGATTGTCACTGATGGTTTTTGAGAGTTGCTGGTGGGAAAATGCAATGCAACGGTTTCCTAGCGGCAAACATCTGGAACCTCTAGTGTGAAAAGCTGCACAAACAGTGCACAGCCGTTCGTGGGACCTAGCCTTAGATTGGGGAGCTGAGTCACCTAGCATCTTGGCATGCCTATGGTAATGGTCAACCAAAATGATGACTCGGGCATTTTATTAATGATGAAAATGCGTGAAAGACGTGGTGGAATTTACTTTTGTGTTTCTTTTTGTAAAAAAGCAATAAAGTAGCAATTTAGCTGCATTGGTTTTCTATCTTTTTTTTTTTTAATGTCGACTTTTTTTTTTTAGCACCACTTAGTAGGTAGAAGTGACAGTAATTTACTGTGATATTTATTAAGCTGAGAAAAGCAATTCTCTGGACTAGAGGGTAAATGCATATTTGGGCACTTTTGTGGCCATGAAAGTTTCTTTATTAATGTTGGAAAATGGGCATGAGGTGCCCATTCATTTAAATGAAGAAGAAGAATGTTCAGCAGGCATTTTGCCTATTTTTTATGAATTTCATGGACTAACGCAAAGCATTGAAAAAAATTTTATTACGTCCTTCAGCAAACCTATATAAAGGGGTTCAAACCCTGCGGAGCTCAAAATAATCGGCAGTAGATGGCAAGAAGCAAAGAAGAGTGTTGGGAACATGGGCTTGCTGTATGTCGCCAGCACCGGAAGGTGTCATTGGCGGCCAGCAGGGGACACCTGCCCGTGTTAGCAACATTGGTGGAGCTGGGGTCGACCAGATGGAAGAAAGAAGACCGACCAAGGGCTTTTCTACGAGCCCAATGGGGGTCTTGTTTCAAGCTGCAGGACCCCACAGGTACTGCCGCAAGGGCACTGGCCAAGTGCTGGAGGGGGGTCCCGGTACAGGCGCGGGATCCCCTAAGCCCCAAAAGGCACTTCTCAGTGCACCTGCTGGTGCCCCCCCAGCCGGGGGCCCTCTTCCCACCGCGAGCGTACAGGCCGGAGGTAGTCGGGTACTGAGAAGGAGGTGTGTTGTGTGGGGTGTCTCGCGCTAGAGGGGCGATGACGGGGGTGGTGGTTGTAAAAACATAAAACATGGCAATGCACAAATAAAAATTTAAGAGGTACAACTATAATGAAAAAGTGTGTTTTCCTCTATTATTCTTTAATAAAAACATGCAAGCAGCACTTTCAGGTGAGGTGTGGGTTGCATACCTACAATCAGTAGGCTTGTTTTGTTCAGTTCCTTTTGTTCAGACTGATGGAAAGTCAGGCATGCTCAGACATCACATAAGCCAGTACTACTGGGAATCTGCCATTATGCTGCACACACCAAACTGTCACCCTCCCAATACAGCAAAACTGCACACAACAGTTGTAGTGAGTTATAATGGTGCAACGTGTTTGACAGCTGATGTTTCAGAGTAGATACCTTAAGAGACCTGATCCACAAAAACATGGTACAGAGGTGGGGTTGGGAAGAATTTATATTTCCAATAAGGGGTAATTTAAAAAATTGTTTTCCCTTAGAGATGCCTTTAACAGGGGAGGATTTATATCTCAAGAGCCTGAAGGCACAAAATCCCCTAAAAACACAGATTCCTCTTTTTTTATTAAGGGGGGTAGAAAATAGAACTATATAGGTGGTAGGGGAGATGACATTTTGTCCCTTAGGCGTCTCTAGGTGAGTGCCTACTGTGCTAATGGGAAATCGGGGCGCCTTTAACTTTACTTTGTTCTGTCCTGCCTGCTTTAATCCAAACCCACCCTGGCTTTTGCGTTAGTATTTTATATGATGGTAATGGTCTCTAGCCGCAATAACCTAATTGCTCATTATAGAAGAGTGTGCATGAGGGTGTTTTGCGGTTTTTTAGACCCCTTTGCTTGTTTTGGCTTGGAACGACCTTATGGCTTTTTGTTATGGTGACTCCCTTTGAACTTGCCTGGCTTGTCTGCACCAGGTAGACCTCTGATGTTGTTCCTGACTCCACAAAAGTTGTCTGCACGTTACGTGTTACTTGTGTTCCTTCCCTCCAGCTGTCAGTTTCTTCAATTGCTTTTGGCAACCTCAGGCTGAGGCCACACTGCAACGCACAGGAATCGTGCACACAACGCGCGAGTTTTATAACAACGCGGTTCTGTGCTTTCGTGTTTGCGCATGCGATTTGCCTTACGTTATGGAAACGCAGAGTTAATGCAAACAAAAATGGTGTGGAACGCATGTGTTAGCAAAACAGTGAAACGGACAGACTATGCACAATTGGGTAAGCATTCATTTTGCATGCCTGCCCATTTTGGCGTTTGATGTGATTTTTGATTTACGCAGAAAGCAATGCACTAACTTTACAATGTTTTTTTGCAGGTAAATACTACCGTTTCATTGTTTTTAAACCCAGCAAAAGGTTGCTCGCGTTTTCTTGATATATTTACAGTTGTAAAGTGGTTATTACATTGTAGTAAGTAACGAGTGCAGGAAATGCGAACTTTATAGCTCCCCCCTATATACCTTGCATAATAAATCCTTGGTGAAGCTAGTGGAGGAGAGATGGCATATATCTGCCATAGAGAGACCAAAGATTGTACATTACACAAACAGATTTATTATTGTGATATTTTGGCATTTTAGTGTAAGTTGTTATAACATAGCAAAAGCTGGTAAGTTACACTGGTTAAGACCCTAAACCAAGTCGCAAACTTACTAATAAACCAAAAGGGGGATATCTAGTAACTAGTAATGTAGCATTATGTCCCTGTTCAATTCATTCCTAATGTGGGTAACTAGTTACGAGTAATGTAGCATTATGTCCCTGTTCAATTCATTCCTAATGAGGGTATCTGGTAACTAGTAATGTAGCGTTATGTCCCTGTTCAATTCATTCCTAATAGGGGTATCTAGTAACTAGTAGTGTAGCATTATGTCCCTGTTTAATTCCTTCCTAATGGGGGTATTTAGTAACTATTTGTAATGTAGCATTATCTCCCTGTTCAATTCATTCCTAATGGGGGTGACTAGTAACTAGTTGTAATGTAGCATTATGTCCCTGTTCAATTCATTCCTACTGGGGGTAACTAGAACTAGTTTTTTAATGTAGCATTATGCCGTTCATTTTATTCTAATGGGGATATCTGTAACTAGGAATGTAGCATTAGTGCCTGTTCAATTCTTCCTAATGGGGGTATCTAGTAACTAGTTGTAATGTAGGCATTATGTCCCGTTCAATTCATTACTAAGTGGGATCTAGTAACTAGTTGTAAGTGCATTCGTCCCGTTCAATTCATTCCTAATGGGGTATCTAGTAACTAGTAATGTAGCATTATGCCCTGTAATTCATTCCTAAGGGGGTATCTAGTAACTAGTTGTAATGTAGCATCTGTCAATTCTTCCTAATGGGGATATTAGTAACTAAGTAATGTAGCATTATGTCCTGTTCAATTCATTCCTAATTGGGTATCTATTAACTAGTAATGTAGCATTATTCCTGTTCAATTCATTCCTAATGGGGGTATCAGTAACAGTAATGTAGCATTATGTCCTGTTCATTCATTCCTAATGGGGTACTAGTAATGTAAGTAGCATTATGTCCCCGTTTAATTCATTCCTAATGGGGTAACTAGTTACTAGTAATGTAGCATTATGTCCCTGTTCAATTCATTCTAATGGGGGTATCTAGTAACTAGATGTAGCATATGTCCCTGTCAATTCTTCTAAGGGGGTATCTGAACTAGTAAGTAGCATTATGTCCCTGTTCAATTCCTCAATGGGGGGTATAGTAACTAGTAATGTAGCATTGTCCTGTTCAATTCATTCCTAGTGGGTAACTAGTAATGTAGCATTATGTCCCTGTTCAATTCATTCCTAAGGGTTATCTAGTAACTAGTAATGTAGCATTATGTCCCTGTTCAATCATTCCTAATGGGGTATCTAGAGTTAATGTAGCATATGTCCCTGTTCAATTCATTCATAAAGTGGGTATCTAGTAACTAGTTGTAATGTAGCATTCTGTCCCTGTTCAATTCATTCCAATGGGGATACTAGTAACTAGTAATGTAGCATTATGCCCTGTTAAAATCATTCCTAATGGGGGTATCTAGTAACTATGTAATGTAGCATTTTCAATTCTCCTAATGGGGATTATAGTAACTAGTAATGTAGCATTATGTCCCTGTTCATTCATTCCTAATTGGGGTATCTATTAACTAGTAATGTAGCATTACTTCCTGTTCAATTCATTCCTAAGGGGGTATCTAAGTAACTAGTAATGTAGAATAGTCCCTGTTCAATTCATTCCTAATGGGGGTACTAGTAATTAGAATGTAGCATTAGTCCTGTTAATTCCTTCCTAATGTGGGTAACTAGTTACTAGTAATGTGAGCATTATGTCCCTGTTCAATTCATTCCTAATGGGGTATCTAGTAACTAGCAATGTAGCATTATGTCCCTGTTCAATTCATTCCTAATGGGGGTATCTTTTGACTAGTAATGTAGCATTATGTCCCTGTTCAATTCATTCATAATGGGGGTATCTAGTAACTAGTAATGTAGCATTGTGTTCCTGTTCAATTCATTCCTAATGTGGGTAACTAGTAATGTAGCATTAGTCCCTGTTAATTCATTCCTAAGGGGGTTATCTAGTAACTAGTAATGTAGCATTATGTCCCTGTTCAATTCATTCTAATAGGGTATCTAGTAAGTAGCATATGTCCCTGTTCAATTCATTCTAATGGGGGTATCTAGTAACTAGTAATGTAGCATTATATCCCTTTACAATTCATTCAATGGGGGTATTTAGTAACTAGTGTAATGTAGCATTACGTCCGTTCAATCATTCCTAATGGGGGTATCGGTAACTAGTTGAACGGGACATAATGTACATCAACTAGTACTAGATACCCATTAGGAATGAATTGAACAGGGACATAATGTACATTACAAATCCTATGGGGCTATATAATCTAGTTGTAAGTAGCATTAGTTCTGTTCAATTCATTCCGAATGGTGGTATTAGTAACTAGTTGTAATGTAGCATATATTGCTGTTCAATCATTTCTATGGGGGGATTTAGTAACTAGTTGTAAGTAGTATTTTGTACTATCCAAGTTTCCCCATCAATGGTGTAACTAGTTGTAATGCGCATTATGTTGTGTTCAATTCCTTCCTAATCGGGGTATCTAGTAACTAGTGTAATGTAGCACATATTTGCTGTTCAATTCATTCTAATGGGGGATTTAGTAACTAGTTGTAATGTAGTATTTTGTTATATCCAGTTCACCCTATCAATGGGGTAACTATGTAATCACTATTGTTTGTCCGTTCAATTCCTTCCAATGGGGGTATCTAGTAACTAGTTGTAATGTAGCAGAATTGCTGTTCAATTCATTCCTAATGGGGGGATTATAATAGTTGAATGTAGTGTTTGTTACTATCCAGTTCAACCATTCAATGGGGTAACTAGTTAAGGAGCATTATGTTGCTGTTCATTCCTTCCTAATGGGGTATTAGTAACTAGTTGTAATGTAGCATTATCGCCCTGTTCAATTCATTCCTAATGGGGGTATTAGTAACTAGTAGTAATGTGCATTATTCCCTGTTCAATTCATTCCTAATGGGAGATCTAGTAATAGTAATGTGAATTGTCCGTGTTCAATTCATTCCTAATGGGGGATCTAGTAACTAGTTGTAATTAGCATTAGTCCTGTTCATTCTTTCCTAATGGGGTATCTGGTAACTAATTGTAATGTAGCATTATGTTCCTGTTCAATTCATTCCTAATGGGGTATCTAGCAACTAGTGTAATGTAGCATTATGTCCCGTTCAATTAATTCTAATGGGGATATCTAGTAACTAGTAATGTAGCATTATGTCCTGTTCAATTCATTCCTAATGGGGGATCTAGTAACTAGTTGTAATGTAGCATTATTCCTGTTTCAATTCATTCCTAATGGGGGTATTTAGTAACTAGTTGTAATGTAGCATTATGTTTCTGTTCAATTCATTCCTAATGGGGGTATCTAGTAAATATGTAATGTAGCATTATATGCCCTGTTCAATTCCTTCCTAATGGGGGTATCTAGTAACTAGTTGTATGTAGCATTATGTCCTGTCAATTCTACTAATGGGGATATCTAATAAACTAGTGTAAGTAGTATTAGTCCTGTTAATTCATTCTAATGGGGGTATTTAGTAACTACTGTATGTAGCACTATTTCTGTTCATTCATTCATTCCTAATGGGGGGACTTAGTAATAGTTGTAATGTTAGGATTTGTTTGTCAAGTTCACCCATCAATGGGGGTACTAGTACTGTAAGTAGCACTATATTGCTGTTCAATTCATCCTAATGGGGGGATTTAGTAAGTAGTTGTAATGTAGTATTTTGTTACTGTCCAAGTTCACCCCATCAATGGGGTAACTAGTTGTAATGTAGCACTACTGTATATTGCTCTTCAATTCCTTCCTAATGGGGGAATTTAGTAACTAGTTGTAATGTAGCATTTTGTTACTATTCAACTCATTCTATCAATGGGGGTAACTAGAAACTAGTTGCATGCAGCATTATGGCTGTTATTAATTTATTCCTACAGGGTGCTTTGATTCATTCCTAATGGGTATCTAGTAACTGAGTATGAACATTATGTCCATAATTCATTACTAATAGGGGTATCTAGTAAACTAGAAGTGTAGCATTATGTCCCTGTGTTAATCTTCCTAATGGGGGTATTAGTAACTATTTGTAATGTAGCATTATCTCCCTGTTCAATTCATTCCTAATGGGGGTATTTAGTAACTAGTTGTAATGTAGCATTATGTCCCTGTTCAATTCATTCCTAATGGGGGTATTTGTAAGTAGTTGTAATGTAGTATTTTGTACTGTCCAAGTTCACCCCATCAAGGGGTAACTAGTTGTAATGGTACACTATATTGCTGTTCAATCATTCCTAATGGGGGGATTAGTAAGGAGTTGTAATGGTGTATTTGTTACTGTCCAAGTTCACCCCATCAATGGGGTGGAAATAAGTTGTAATGTAGCACTACTGTATATTGCTCTTCAATCCTTCCTAATGGGGGAATTAGTAAATAGTTGTAATGTAGTATTTTGTTACTATTCAACTCACTTCTATCAATGGGGTACCTAGAAACTAGTTGCCATGCAGCATTATGTGCTGTTTATTAATTTATTCCTAACAAGGGTGTCCTTTGATATGGGCGACCCGAGCGACTGCACAGGTGGCATTACCAGGGGGTGGGGGCCGCCAGGTTGAGAGTCCTAAAGTTTGTTTTTTTAAACTACCAGGGCTGAAGGTCAAATTGTTGTATCAGCTCCACAGCACCCGGTCACAAAATGGCATATCAGCGCCACCCGTGTGACGGAAAAAAAAACCGTAACACACGTAAGCCTTGTGGTGGTCATAGATGCTAAAATATGGTCATACGATCTACGGCTCATACGATCATCAGGCCATGTAGGACTACCTTTCGATATTTTCCAATCGGGCCAGTTGGGAAAAAATCAATTGGCCCATCTGATTGTATGAGCTAAGAATTTTGTATGATCGTGATCGTAGCATTTATGCCACCATTACTTTAGATGCCGGTATGCTGTGATTTTCTGTTTTGCATTAGTGCATGACCGTAATGATGGTAAGCATGATAGAGCACGCGCTGTGGGATACTAGGTAACTAGTTGTAATGTTCTATTCATTCCTAATGTGGGTATCTAGTAGCAAGTTGTAGTGTTTTTTTTTTACTATTTAATTTACTTCATTAAAGTTCTAATGCAGAATATTTGTGAATTCGATTCATTTCTATGTGTTATAGTATCTTATTGCCTCTGTCAAGTGGTAATTAGTAACTATTTGTAATGTGGTATGTGTTGCCATACATATGACTTCTAATTTGGGGTTTAGAATAACTAGTTTGATAACATGGGTTTAACTAGTTGAATGCCATAATCTTTCCACCATCACATAACATCTTTAAAGGGCATGTCCACCCCCCAAAATAACATCCACCCCCACTATGGCCCCATTGTGTAGTGAAGTGTTAATCCTACCTCACATCCCAGCTCCATATGGTTCTCCTGTTAGCCCCCCCAAAGTCCCAAAACTGCCCACCAGGAGGATAGCAGAGTCCATATAGGACTCTGCCTCCTACTGGCCTCCGGGAGAAGTTGGCATGCGTTACTGCAGCCATTCTCCCCTCCCTCCCCTCCCTCTCCCTCCCTCCTCCCGATTAGGATTCCCTACCCTACATAAAAACCTTTTCACCAAACACTCCCCCTGTCCCCCCAGCCCCAACCGCTATGTTAGTAATTTCAGAAAATGCCCAAAACATTACTACCTTCCCTCTTGCCTCGCCACACTGAACTCCCAGCAGCCGCGTCCGTGATTGGCTGCCGCTCAGCCAATCGCAGACGCGACTGCCGGTCCTGCCCTCTGCTTGCATTTTCTCGCAAGCAGAGGGTTGGCAGCGCGGCGGAGGAAGAGGGAAGGTAAGTAAAGTTTTGGGCATTTTCTGATATTACTAACACAGCGGTTGGGGCTGGGGGGACAGGGGGAATGTTTGGTGAAAAAAATTTTGAAGGGTGGACATACCCTTTAAAGTATCTAGTAAGTTGCATGAATTTTTTAGCTTGTCAATATTCTATTATTCCTTATATGGATGTCTAGTAATTAATTAAATTACTTGTGGATAATATTATTTTAGTACCCTATTCAGTGTTAGGGGTAGCTAGAAAAAAGAGAAGAAAAACTCGCAGGTTGGCAGTTTCCAGCAGGAGTTTTTGAAATTAGGCCTTTCACTGCTCTCGTGTGTGTTTCTAGGCAATAATACACCCCTACATTAAAAAAGTAAATAAATAGAATTGCAGTTCAAGACGCTGATAAAACATTTTTTTTAGCAGCCTTGTACTTATATGGTCATGGAACTCCTTGGTGGTGCAATCCAATAATGGCTGCTAATGACCAAATCAATGTAAAACCAATTGCTACCCAATGTATTATGGGGTAACATAGGTTTTACACTAACTTAGCATACTTTGCCATTTCCAAAACTTTTGGAAATAGCCTATGCAATACAGGCTATAGTTTAGTTTTGGTACCATGTAGTGCAAGGGAGATTCAATAAAAACTTCTTATCGTTAAAATGGTGCTAATTTTTCCCCCCAACAATCAGATCTTATTTAACATTTGAAAGCTAACATCTGATTAGCACCATTTTAAAAGATAAGAACTTTTTGAATAACCTGATAGTGCCTTTTGAATGTGACACAAGCCAGTGCTTTTTACTCACTGCAATCCCGCAATGCATTTAAAATTATGGAATATTGGCTTACCACTTTACTTGTTTCACTTGTTGTTAAGTGTTTACAAGGGCATGTTTATGGGGTATTTAAGATGTCCAGAGTCCCTCCTTTCTGCTGGACATAGTTACCTTCTGTTTTAGATTTCCATACAGTACTTATGTGGTAACTAAAACTTCACACTGCATACATGAGAAGACGTGCAGTGATATATGTACATATCAGTGACAGCACAAACAGTGTTGGCATGGGTAAAACCTCATGTAATGTTACATACTGTATCAGTAGTACATCTGTGCCTGCTGCCCACAGTACTGACTCTTGTGCTAAACATTTAATAGGGGCATAAATGAACAAGGATACATAGCACAATGCCTTTATGTAATAAGGTATGCGCTGTATAAATATAAAAAAAATTAAATTATGGGATATACATAACTGTGCCATGTAAATTTAGGACCATGGGAACTCCTTGTTGGCAGCTAATACAATATCCTTGTAATTATAACAGGGATTATATAATATATAATTATTCATTATATATTGAGTATCAATATTTATTTGAACTTAACCAGAGTAACTGAAAGCTGCAAGCACTCAGTGACTAAACTTCTTTTGGGGTAGGAAAGCTGTTCTAGGTTAAAGGGGGTGTCACTGTTTTGCACTGCACCCAGGCAGAAAAAGACCAGGGACATCTCTAAAGTCCTCGATAGATTCTGTCCTGAGAGGAAGCCAATCGCAGAGTCTCAGTTCAGTAACAGAGAACTGATCACTGGTACAATGCAGGGACTGAGGGATGCTGGGAAATGTCCATGAAAATGGGACACTCCTGGTGAACCCAGGATGCTAAACTGCTTGAAATGCACTTTAAATAATCAGCACAGAGTAGAGGGCAGCAGAAAAATTCCCTTAACACCAAGGTAGCACTGCTAACAATCACAGGGGGACAGCCAGCAGAAAGGAAACATATTAGTGAGCTGTTTGTGCGAGTGATCTCCAGTGTTTGTGTTGTTAATAGGGCAGTGGCACCCCTCTCCCTTACTAACTACTACTGATCTGGTAAATGAAGGGTTAATTTAGTTAGAGAACTACTGTATGTACTGGAGACAAACACAGGAGATGGAGATGGCAGTTTTACAGACAGCTACCAGTACAACCAATGTGTAGAATTACACTGATGTGTCGCCTACTGCACTGTGTCCCATACCAGCAGCTCCACACCAACAGCCATGCACCCAGGCACTGAGTGAGACTCCTCTAATCTGCATCCTACCATTTCCGGTCCTAAAGCCCTGCTCCTGCATGTCCAGGTTTGGGAGGGGAATGGGGGGTTTGACAGGGGGATGGGCCCCTCTGGCATCCAGGCCCCAGACATATGCCTTCTGCATAATCCAGCCCTGAGAAAGGCTGAGGCCACACTACAACGCAACAAATCGCTCACCCAAATCGCAAGCGTTATCGCATGCGAATGGTGCATGATTCTTGTGCGTTTTGCCTTTGGCGTGCGTTTTTGTGCATTAATTGTGGCATTTCCGTTATGGAAACGCAATGCGTTAATGCATAAAAAATGGAAACACAGCGTACCAAAACGGAAATGTCTGCGCAATTGCATGCGCTTCGGAAATTGTGCGTTTCGCGATTCCCATATAACCAAATCGCATGCGCAATCACAAAAAGGGAGAGTTCGCTAAGAAAATTGCTTAGTTCTAATTAGCTCATGTAATATACAGATATGTAAATATTTTTATAAATCTATCGCTGTTATTATCCACTATCACTTCACTGAAATGTGAAAGTCAGCATTTTCAAGCTCACATGAGCCATATACCAGGTGTTCTACAAATACAAACATACAAAAAAGGTCTTTGGAAACATCCCCTAGGCATAAGTAAATGAAAGCTACAGAAGTGCAGCTGATCAAACACAAAAAAAACTGGTACAACAAAAAAAGGAGACAAATTGATTATCATTCATTGTCGTAGTATTCTGAGGAGAGGGCTGAACAACTGTTTTGCCCGGCGATCGTTTCATGTATGGACTGTCGGCTGTTTGATCGACCAAGAGCCCATACACCAAACAATTGTTGCCCGAAACGCCCATTTGACTAGAGTCAGCCGCTATCGCACGTGTGTGTACAAGCCTTTAGGCTGTTTCACCCCAATAAACCTCTGCAACCAATAGTCACATATCTCACTGTTAAATGTACAAGACAAACTCTCTCTCTTGTTAGGTCAAACACTTTCTTCCCTACTCCAAACTCTTATCTTTAGTTTGTGTTGGTTGCAGATATTTATGGGTTGATATTTTTCAATTATCTTGTAATATTTGTGACTTGATCCACAGTGTGAGTACAATTGTAGTGAGCCCCAGGTGTTAATTGGAAATTGCAGCCCCAGTGTCCCTGTGCACCATTTCTCTCTCTTCTAGCTCCTCTGACTTTATAGTGAGATTCAATACAAGTTTTATTATTTATAATATTAAGTCATTTATAAACAGATTAAAAAGAAGTGGCCCCAGTACGAAAACCGTGGGGAAAGTATGGAGCCGACCTCTCTCGGGTCATAGATGTGGAGCCAGACACTTAATAAGTATAAACCATAAATTAATGCGTAATTAAAACATTGCATCAACAAAAAATCATGTCAATTGGTCACTAAGAAAACTGCTTGCCTGACGCGTTTCATGCCAGAAAACGGCACTTCATGAGAGGGCCCCATAGATCAAAAAGGGATCTATAGATCCACAAACTAATTTTCTATCCATGTACAAATGTTTTTTTTTCTAGGCTAACAGACTTCTGGTTATACAAAATTATCAAAACTTCAGAGGATGTGCAATCGCGGGGGGATCTAGATAGATTGTCACATGGGCTGCTAAGTGGCAGATGAGATTCAATGTTGATGAATGTAAGGTGATTCATTTGGACTAAAAATCCTTGTGCTGCTTATACTATTAAATGGCTCTGTGTTCAGTGAATCCCTGTGGAAAGGGACTTGGAGTTTTGGTGGATTACAAACTTAAAGGTAGCAAGCAGTGCCAGAGGCAACAGCCAGAGCCAGCATGGTATTGTCTTGTATAATGATGGGTATGGATTCAAGGAAGGAAAATGTTATTCTCCCTCAAAGCATTGGTAAGGCCTCATTGGAATATGCAGTGCAATTTGGAATCCTGTGTACAAAAAGGACATCTTTGAAATAGAAAGGGTTCAGAGAAGGGCAACTAAATCAATAAGGGGATTGGGGGGAGCTTGAATATGAAGAGAGACTGGAAAAGTTACAATTATGTATGCTGGAGAAAATTTGCTTGCGTGTGGGGAATGATTACTGTGTATAAATACATTAACGGGCATACAATAAACTATCTGGGGCATTATCACCAATAGAACAATGTAGAGGACACAATGACATCCCATAAGACTTAAAGAAAAAAGGTTTAGGCTCAAGTTCGGAAAGGGTTTTTCACTGTGAGAATGTAAAGTTATGGGGAACTGTCTTCCAGTGGACGTTGTTAGGCAGGTTCATTGGTCAGTTTAAAAAAAAAGCTGGATGAGTTTCTGCAAACAAGGAAGTTGCAAGTATGGATTGATACATAAAGTAGAGTTGATCAGGGAAATTTCCGATTGCCACATGGAGTCAGGAAGGAATTTTTTCCCCTTCATAAATTTGATTTTTTTTTGCCTTCCTTGGTCAACAGTTAGGCAAGAAATAGGATTACTTGCGGATGGGTTGGACTGGATGGACGTAAGCCTTTATTCAACCTCAAAATACTACTAACTATACTATAGTTTATCAATTTATAACACCAGGTCACTTTTTACCGTTCACAAACCTATGTATGTCTTTCTGGTTGCGGGGAATCATAAAAACGCTAAGTGTGCTCAGCAAGAAATGCTTCTCTATTGGCCAGTCCAACAGCAATCGTACCTTTGGAGGACTGGTATGGGGGATCTAGAGCAAAAACATCTGGGAGGACCTAGCAGTTGAGATCCTCACCTTGAGTACTTTCAAGGGGTAGTTTTAAGCTCTACAGTTGCTTATACCATAATGAAGTATAAAAAAAGATCACATGCGAAAAGATAACGTTAGCTGAGTACATTTATTTTGTAATCTGTGACCTCCTATATTACATCTTATACCAGTTGAGAATTGTGCTGTGCTGGACTTTCACAAAGACAAATAAAAATGCAAGCTTGGATACTGTAGTTGGAATGATCCAAACTACTGGTCAAATAGTAGGCATTTGAGTTGATGGCAGAAATGTAAAAACATGCTTAGCAAACTTCATAATTAATAATAATGTAATAGTGGGTATCAGGAAGCCCCTAATTATTCGTTGTGTTTTTGTCAAATAACTTTAAACAGTGGTAATTCACAATTCAGACAGACCACAAGTACAATTAAACTTAAGACAAAACCTAAAAAAGCTGACCCAGGACCCAGACCCATGGGGATTAATTTGGTACCAACATCAAAGGGCCCCTACGCAAAATATGTTAGCTTAGTCACCTCTAAGTAGTGGAGACTGTAATAGTTACCCTCCGATGTTCCTTAAAGAAGATATTCATTTTGGGTCCTGTGTGATTTTCTGCTCTTGGTGTCTGCTCAAGCCTTCTTCTGGTGTGGTGTCAATCATGTCCGTGATGAATGACGTAACAGCCAATTATTGCCTGCTCCTTACTGCCTCCTATCTTACTGCCTCCTATTAGCATGCACTAACATGTTTAGGAGGTTTAAAGTGAAACCTTTATTGGCTTACTCAAATAAAAATGCAAGCTTGATACTGTAGTTTGGAATGATCCAAACTACTGGTCAAATAGTAGGCATTTGAGTTGATGGCAGAAATGTAAAAACATGCTTAGCAATCTTCATAATTAATAATAATGATAATAGGTGGGTATCATGGACAGCCCCTAAATTATCAGTTGTGTTGTTTGTCAATATAATTAAACAGGTGGTAATATCACAATTCAGACAGACCACAAGTACAATTAAACTTTAGACAAAAACCTAAAAAGCTGACCCATGACCCCAAGACCCATGGGGATTAAATTTGGTACAAACATCAAGGGGCCCTACGCAAAATATGTTAGCTTAGTCACCTCCAAGTAGTGGAGACTGTAATAGTTACCCCCCGATGTTCTTAAAGAAGATATTTACTTTTGGGTCCTGTGATGCTATTTCTGCTCTTGGGTCTGCTCAAGCCTTCTTCCTGGTTGTTGGGAGTCAATCATGTCCTGATGATGAATGACGTAACAGCCAATTATTGCCTCCTCCTACTGCCTCCTATCTTACTGCTCCTATTAGCATGCACTAACATGTTTAGGAGGAGTGCAGCAACTAAAGAAGATTGTGACAGGCCAGAATATTTCTTTTAGGAGCAGCAGAGAGATAAGTAACAGACTCCACTATTTGGAGGTGATCAAGCTAACTAAGATTCTCATGTAGGGGGGGTGGAAATGCCCTTTAAGATTTAGTGATGAAGTCAAGATTCTTTTGGGCAATGTGGGCAATGACCACTGATGAACCATGCCAATTGATCCACCAAGTCAGACCACCAATAACACCCGATCAAACGCCACACACATATGATAATTGGGTGGTACATTTGCCTTGGCAGTCAGTGTGAGAACAGCAGATATGATTTTATTATCCATAATTTTTTTAACTGGAACAAAAAATTCACCATTTCTCTAATATTCCCTTGTAAAGGTTACATGTTTCCTTGGATGTCCGATTCGATTTTGACTTTATTAAACTTGATCGTGTACGTAATTTTAGACCCCATTAATATTCTACAGAAAAGGTGGGAGGAACAGGCGTTTCATACCCAAGACAACAGATTTGAAATAGCTTTATAAATCTGCTCCGCTTACTGATCCTAGATTTTAATGGGTTTACTGACCTTTTCTGGATGCTTAAAATAGATTTCAGTGAAGCTGTGTGTGAATGGCCTTAGGCTGCTCAGTTTGGAATGCAATGCCTTTATCAGCTCTGTGGAATGATTCTGGGAACTTAAGAGACCCTTTAATATCCGCCTCCGCTGTGTGCAGGGTGAATGATATCACCAGTTATGTGTGTTTATCACAATCTGCCCAGTGCTTCCTTCAGGCCATTTGCCAACAATAGGAAAACCAATATAATTATTATTTCACCATTCATTTGCAAACTGGGATTAATTTAGAGAACAAAACAATCTGAAACATAACATAAGGCAGGCAGCAAGCAAGCAACCTGAATGCTACCTTAAATGTTCAGAAGAAAAAAGGTGCGGAGAGCCAATCAAATATTCAGGGGTAGCACCATTTTATTAACCAATAGACCATGCAGAACAAACACAGCACAAACTTTTCGGCCAAAGGGCCCCATACCATCGTGTTTTTTGTACTCCTATGCTACCTAAATGCTGACTTATCAGGCTGGATTTTGGTAGGTCAGGCGAACGGCTGTGCACTGTTCATGCAGGATTGTCACTGATGGTTTTTGAGAGTTGCTGGTGGGAAAATGCAATGCAACGGTTTCCTAGCGGCAAACATCTGGAACCTCTAGTGTGAAAAGCTGCACAAACAGTGCACAGCCGTTCGTGGGACCTAGCCTTAGATTGGGGAGCTGAGTCACCTAGCATCTTGGCATGCCTATGGTCAATGGTCAACCAAAATGATGACTCGGGACATTTAATTAAAATATAAAATCGATGGAAAGACGTGGTGGAATTTACTTTTGTGTTTCTTTTTGTAAAAAAAGCAAAAAGTAGCAATTTAGCTGCATTGGTTTTCTATCTTTTTTTTTTTTAATGTCGTGACTTTTTTTTTTTATGCACCACTTAGTAGGTAGAAGTGACAGTAATTTTACTGTGATATTTATTAAGCTGCAGAAAAGCAATTCTCTGGACTAGAGGGTAAATGCATATTTGGGCACTTTTGTGGCCAATGAAAGTTATCTTTATTAATGTTGGAAAATGGGCATGAGGTGCCCATTCATTTAATAGAAGAGTAGAAGAATGTTCAGCAGGCATTTTGCCCTATTTTTTATAATTTCATGGACTAACGCAAGCATTGAAAAAAATTTTATTACGTCCTCAGCAAACCTATATAAAGCGGGTCACAACCCTGCGGAGCTCAAAATTAATCGGCAGTAGATGGCAAGAAGCAAAGAAGAGTGTTGGGAACATGGGCTTGCTGTATGTCGCCAGCACCGGAAGGTGTCATTGGCGGCCGAGGGGACACCTGCCCGAGTGTTAGCAACATTGGTGGAGCGGGGTCGCAGATGGAAAAGAAAGAAGACCGACCAAGGGCTTTCTACGAGCCCAATGGGGGTCTTGTTTCAAGGCTGCAGGACCCCACAGGTACTGCCGCAAGGCACTGGCCAAGTGCTGGAGGGGGGTCCGGTACAGGCGCGGGATCCCCTAAGCCCCAAAAGGCACTTCTCAGTGCACCTGTGGTGCCCCCCCAGCCGGGGCCCTCTTCCCACCGCGAGCGTACAGGGTCCGAGGTAGTCTGGGTACTGAGAAGGAGTGTGTGTTGTGTGGTGGTGGTCCGCGCTAGAGGGGCATGGATGACGGGGTGGTGGTTGTAAAAACAATAAAACATGGGCAATGCACAAATAAAAATTTAATGAGGTACAACTATAATGAAAAAGTGTGTTTTCCTCTATTATTCTTTAATAAAATACATCAAGCAGCACTTTCAGGTGAGGTGTGGGTTGCATACCTACAATCCAGTCAGGCTTGTTTTGTTTCAGTTCCTTTTGTTCAGACTGATAGGAAAGTCAGGCATGCTCAGACATCACATAAGCCAGTACTACTGGGAATCTGCCATTATGCTGCACACACCAAACTGTCACCCTCCCAATACAGCAAAACTGCACACAACAGTTGTAGTGAGTTATAATGGTGCAACTTGTTTGACAGCTGATGTTTCAGAGTAGATACCTTAAGAGACCTGATCCACAAAAACATGGTACAGAGGTGGGGTTGGGAAGAATTTATATTTCCAATAAGGGTAATTTAAAAAATTGTTTTCCCTTAGAGATGCCTTTAACAGGGGAGGATTTATATCTCAAGAGCCTGAAGGCACAAAATCCCCTAGAAAACACAGATTCCTCTTTTTTTATTAAGGGGGGTAGAAAATAGAACTATATAGGTGGTAGGGGAGATGACATTTTGTCCCTTAGGCGTCTCTAGGTGAGTGCCTACTGTGCTAATGGGAAATCGGGGCGCCTTTAACTTTACTTTGTTCTGTCCTGCCTGCTTTAATCCAAACCCACCCTGGCTTTTGCGTTAGTATTTTATATGATGGTAATGGTCTCTAGCCGCAATAACCTAATTGCTCATTATAGAAGAGTGCGCATGAGGGTGTTTTGCGGTTTTTTAGACCCCTTTGCTTGTTTTGGCTTGGAACGACCTTATGGCTTTTTGTTATGGTGACTCCCTTTGAACTTGCCTGGCTTGTCTGCACCAGGTAGACCTCTGATGTTGTTCCTGACTCCACAAAAGTTGTCTGCAC
This sequence comes from Hymenochirus boettgeri, assembly GCA_019447015.1. Taxonomy (NCBI): domain Eukaryota; kingdom Metazoa; phylum Chordata; class Amphibia; order Anura; family Pipidae; genus Hymenochirus; species Hymenochirus boettgeri. Next base: position 50,697,272 of record CM033476.1, read on the forward strand.
GTTACGTGTTACTTGTGTTCCTTCCCTCCAGCTGCCAGTTTCTTCAATTGCTTTTGGCAACCTCAGGCTGAGGCCACACTGCAACGCACAGGAATCGTGCACACAACGCGCGAGTTTTATAACAACGCGGTTCTGTGCTTTCGTGTTTGCGCATGCGATTTGCCATTACGTTATGGAAACGCAGAGTAATGCAAACAAAAATGGTGTGGAACGCATGTGTTAGCAAAACAGTGAAACGGACAGACTATGCACAATTGGGTAAGCATTCATTTTGCATGCCTGCCCATTTTGGCGTTTGTGTGATTTTTGATTTACGCAGAAAGCAATGCACTAACTTTACAATGTTTTTTTGCAGGTAAATACTACCGTTTCATTGTTTTTAAACCCAGCAAAAGGTTGCTCGCGTTTTCTTGATATATTTACAGTTGTAAAGTGGTTATTACATTGTAGTAAGTAACGAGTGCAGGAAATGCGAACTTTATAGCTCCCCCCTATATACCTTGCATAATAAATCCTTGGTGAAGCTAGTGGAGGAGAGATGGCATATATCTGCCATAGAGAGACCAAAGATTGTACATTACACAAACAGATTTATTATTGTGATATTTTGGCATTTTAGTGTAAGTTGTTATAACATAGCAAAAGCTGGTAAGTTACACTGGTTAAGACCCTAAACCAAGTCGCAAACTTACTAATAAACCAAAAGGGGGATATGTCCCTGTTCAATTCATTCCTACTGGGGGTAACTAGAACTAGTTGTAATGTAGCATTATGTCCCTGTTCATTTTATTCCTAATGGGGATATCTAGTAACTAGTAATGTAGCATTATGTCCCTGTTCAATTCATTCCTAATGGGGGTATCTAGTAACTAGTTGTAATGTAGCATTATGTCCCTGTTCAATTCATTCCTAATGGGGGTATCTAGTAACTAGT